>JASANE010006107.1:0-12847 GCA_030248225.1 Trileptium ribeirensis | reverse complement strand
GATAGTAAATTTTTATACTAGGCTTTACAGAATGCCCAAAAATCTGTATACCCGCAAATGCAACAAATAACATTTGGTGCAAAATCATGGAATCATGATAGGCTTAAGGGGGATCTCATGGGATACAGTACCATTCCAAAAAGTCTACATCGATCACAGATACAATCAAATAAATTATCTCACCGTTTTAAGCATCCTTGAAACCCTTAATAAACACAAATGCAACAAATTATAACATTAGGATGAAAATCACGGAATGATCCATGGCTCAAGGGTGTCGTCAATAAGATACGATGAAATTCCAATAAGAGCACATCGTTCAGTCACAGATACACTCAAGTAAATCACTTTGTCATTCTCAGTATTCTCTAAAACCTTTGTAACACCAACAAATGCAACAAAGTGAAATTAATCAATAGCTCCATTGTTTTCAAAGACCACGAAAACCTTTATAGTGACGATATCACGTTAATTAACGATTATCTTAAAAATATGATATATGTAAGGTTAAAATAGGTCCTTTGGGAACCCAGCGCCTCTGTCTCCTTATTCTCAGGTCTGGCAAAAAGGTGGTTGTCAACGATGTTGTAAATCTTATCCAGGCGAACATAAAAGATCCATTTTCTATACGAGGCCTGGGTTTTGCGATATAACTAAAAATCATATTGACTTGGACACAAAATAAGGGTACCCTTAAAACCGGAACTAACCCCATATTACAAGCTATCATTTGCAAAAGACCGCATGTCTTGAGATATTCAGGAAAACTTGCCGAATGGGCGGACGGACCGATGGACAGATGGACAGACACGGGAAAGTTTATGAGTGCGGCTACTAATAAATGCTTGCTCGATTCGCTCGCTGCTTAAACAATGAATTGTTTGCGCGTGATGTTTTTAATATAGCTGGACCTAGAGGGCACAGAATGAGAAGTCGCTGGATACAATGAAAGCAATAACATAACGTGGTAAGCATCGAATAAGGTAAGAGCTAAGGACCAATAATATTCAAAATTCTAAACAAATAATCTTGTGATTTATAGGTTTATAATTTGAATTCTTTTCGTCGCCGGGGGAATAAATAAATAAAAGGTTTATGATTTTGATACTAGGTTCCCCAAATTAAGGGTAATGGAGCCGTGACATAAGCCGATATTAAGCAAAATTTATATTAGCAGCTCCCCAAGCCATCAAATCAAGTAAAATTTCGAAACAATTTCAGGTTTTTGGTTTTTTCAATATATACTTATCAAACAGGCTCCCTCATGAGAGCACCATGATGTTTCACAGTTGCGATAAAAAAACAGTGGCATATAATACCAGCACTGCTACTACTAATGCACGTGTGCTACTACTAATGCACGTGCGTATAATTGCCCTTTTGCGCCTTTGCAGGGAGCTCAGGAAGCCATAGGCACAGGACGCAGACTCGCTCAACTTCTTGTCCCCAGACAAATTGTGTCATATTTTTCGCAATAAGAAATACTCTAAATTGCTTTATTTTGTGGTCGCCCGAGTATATGAGAATTAACTGATCAACACACATCAGGCAGTTATCTGTTACAAGATACTAAACAGGAAATGTTGGGTCGTGGCTGAAATAACCATATGTATATATAACAATTTTAAACATCCGTAGAGCACTTCAGCATTGCATGCCGTTTCGACTCTCTCATAGAGAACGCCTCTACAGCAACTCAATAAGTGAAAAGCAAGTATTAACATTATACGTGCCCTGTGCCGACGCTATTGCCACCGAACATCCTTCTAGGCTTTTCTTTTCTTTTATAACGGTTTCATGCAGCAGTGGTGTTCTATATAAATCATTGTGTGTGGCTGTAAGGCGTTCTCTACACGATTACTGTTTCATAACAATCGTTATTTCGCTGTATTTCATAACTGTTCAGTTGCGGTCGAGAAATAACCGCTGGAAATATAAGTGCTAATCAAACATTGCGCGAACGCAAAGACAGAAAATATTTTGTTTATATATCTACCAATAGCACCAGGAATATTGTTGAACTTATGATTTAGTTTGAATATCGATTTTAATTCGTAGATGAAAACCTTTGTTACAAATTTCGCTACTTAATATCATACAAAACGGGAACTTTAATTGCTGCAAAAGTAGCCACAATCGGAAGCTACAGAAACATTTCATTCCTAAATTGACGGCTGGTTGGAAAAGGTATTAATCGGAGTTTCGAAGCTTTTCCAAAACCCGAAGCGGAGATCATATTAGAAAGGTACGGGCTGAGGGTATAACCGAAAAGGCCTGTTATATATACGCAAACGATACAAACTGAAGACGGGATGAAGAAAACCACAATTTGTCAAAAATTTTAAGGGATGCAACGCTACAGTATTCTAAAGCAAATGAAATCAGCAAATCTTTAGGATCAATATTCAAAAATGTTGGGATCAAAACTTCCAAAATTTCGGAAGCGGGGCATTGGTATGTCGAGGTCGTGAAGCGCCATGTCCGCGTCAGTCCCAGTATCTACCTTCCACAGCGCCAGATCCCCCTATGCTTACAATGAAACAGTGTTTATGAACGAGTTTTATAGTACTTCCAAGCCTAAAATATAATTTTGCAAATTAAATTAGCTAAACTCAAGTTTTGATACAAATTGTAGACAAAGTATTAGTGAATAACCGGAACCTGGTCTTCGAAACTAATATATATATCAGGGAGTAACCGGAATTCCGGTTCCGGCGAAAATCCAGTTCCGGCAAAGGGCAAAACCCATACGGAACCGGAATTCCGGTTCAAAAATTTTGTTAGAAATTTTCCACATTTTTGCTTCATCTTTGACGCAAACATACGTATTATACATATATACGATCCACAGGCCCATATAGAATGACCAAGTTTCAATACAACCAAGCAAAAGAAAAGAATAATTCAGCAATTTGCCGTGTGAAACGTAAGTAGGGCGCATAATTTCAGTAGGAATCCTTGATCTTAACCTGCAGGAGTTTGTTAACAAAACAAAGCCAGGTCGATGATTGTAGCTTGAAGCACAGCCAGTGCGCTTGTGAACTTTGTAACTGATATATAGTAAAACAGATGCAGGATAAAATGAAGGCACTGTGGATTTAAAATGTATTAAAATAAATTTTACATTAAACTTAATGTACTGCGATGACATTATTGACTCCATGGGACTTTGAAGAGACCGAAGGAAGCTATAATATTTATTTATCGATCAACATGTCGGTTTTTGAACTTCTCTTCCAGAAGATTAATGCCTTCCACTGTAAAGACTTGTGTAATCTGCATTAAATTCAATGTTCTTGTAAAGCATGGAGCGTAGAGTGGACAATTTTGATCTGTCTCCAATCGCCTCTCTTTACTAAACATACGTTAGTTACATGATATTCCGTAGGAAACATGTAATTATTGGTTTACATGGTTCTACAACAAAATAAAAACGTATATATACTATAATTTTCTGATCGCTGGCCAGGAACATTGTTCAGCCTAGCGTTGGGCCCTCTCAGTAAGATGACGACGATTTTCTCAACAGAATGCTACAAATTAGACAAACTGCCACATTGCTCGCGTTTCAATACATACAGTTCGTTCCCAAGAACGCAGATTCTGGCTGCTTTGCAGATATATTACTTTACTCCAATGTAGCCTTGTTACAAAGTTTACAATCAAGTTCACAATAGCTGTGCTTCAAGCTACAATCATCGACCTAGCTTTGTTTTGTTAACACACTACTGCCGGGTGAAGAGGCCCCGATATTTGAACACACAATGCTTGGCCCAAACAGATCGTTATGGTTGAGCGGACGAAAAAGTCGCTTTGTGCTGAGTTTATTATACTCAGAATCTATGTAATGAGTTGACTGGACACTGCTGTCATACATATTGCTTAAAAATTTAAGTATTTAAGTTCAGGTTTAACACAAAACTGCGAACATTGTCGACACGCTCGTCAGATCGAACAATGGCTGTCATTAGACCTCAATAAGCGTCATTAAGTTAAAATTCAAAAATATGTTTTATTAAGTCATAATCATTTTAAAATCAAAATAAAAGATGTTGCAGTCCCCGGTCACCAACAAACTAAAAGCTTCAACACTTTAAGCGTGAACTCGTAGTAAGCTAATAGCTACACACTGGAAGTTGGTCGCGATTTCAATGAAATTTCAAGTATATACATTCAGATTGATAACATGAGAACGCCAAGCAACATCATAGCGCTAACGTACTATAGTATATATATACGTTTTGCTATAAAAAGCGAACTCATGTTGAAAAACACTGCAAAACTAGAGCAGTAACAAACACTACACAGCAGTATATAGAATTCCAATAATAAGCTGGAAATACAGCTAACACAAAAACAAATTTTTCACTACCGTAACACTGCATGTATTAGTACAATCAAGAGTGCTAAAATATTTTTATAGAGTAGCTACATTCCGTAATACTCATATACTCTTGCTCTCTTATCATTGAATATTCAGCACCAAGAATCAATTGAGGAGCGGTGGTAGCCGATACCCCACCCCCAAGTATCTTGGTGGTGGTACCACCCTGAAATCCCTGGGGGTCGGCCGAAAAACGACCACATCATTGAGCACGGCATAATGCGTATGACCTAGCGTTATTCTTCTACTTAAATGGTTTAATTAGCTATTGGTACAATTGTGGTGCGACAACCGTCAACCAAACTACGTATGCGTGTCACGCGAAGATTCTAAATTTTACAAAAACACTTGACATTAATAAAACCTAAGTTTAGTTAGTCTACTTTCTTTAACTATCACTACGAGAATGCGGGCGGGCACCGTTCATATCTCAGGACATTGCGGCATGAAGTGCCTGGGCCGATCGCTTTACCCCTCACGTCATCCGTAAATGCTGAGCATCGCGCTAGAAAGACACGTGTGCGATTTTTAAAGGCTTCGGTAATCTCGTGATGACAATCCTGGTGGTTCAAATTGAGGTACCAGCGACGCAGTCAGATGCAAAGCCCAGAAAGATACCAATATACGTAGGCATGTCTCATCACGTTTATTCGCGCCAAATGTGCTTTCGTATCAATCCGTTATATTTTAATGTCTGGCCTCGCAACGGACGAGGCTAAATCAAACCCGATTTTGTGCTCGAGCAAGCAAAATCCTTCCGAATCAATCCTATAGTATGAGGTCGGTATATGAGTTACACAAAACGGGACGTTTTGTTTGCAAAGACTACGTTACCATGACTGGAAATTTACGATTTTAATAAACATGTATATATTACACTGAAGTCTACTGACCAATGGCGCGTTGACTAATAAAGCAAATATGACTTTATCAATGGCACTCAACCACTCCGAGAAACCAGGGGCAACATGACAACCAGTTTCAACTCATTTCAAAATCTTATAGACCTTCATTTCAGGCAATTTTAAGTTTGCTAACACAACCTTCAAGAAAAACTATCTACCATAAGTGTCCACCGCTGAGTAAAAGGTTACCCCGAAGTACCGGGCACCAAAACGTAAATATTATATTTACACCCCATCATGTATACATGGCGCACAGAGGGTTTTAATAATTTTAGTGAATTTATAAAATTTTCAAGGGAAATTATGAGGATAAATTCGGGCACCGGTGGAAAATTTTTTGTTTACCCCCCCCCGGCCTTTCCCCATCCGGTTCCATTACCTGTCTCCTAAATATACCAACCCTAATATATTAGGACCACGTCTCACATTGAAGAAAACTAGCCGATAGAATGTGGACGCTTATATAGTAAATGCAGTCATTTTCATCTCAATCAGCATGCAGAAAACCAAAATTTACTAATTTTAGCCTTCCGTGTACCAACAAATTCAAATAATACTAGTTTGAAAAGGTGTAAGTGTTGTTATTATGTGTACGTCTTCGCGACTTGAAATTATTGAAATTAAATTCCGTCTGACCTGATAGAAACCGCGAGCACGATTGATTTAAGCCGAATTAGTCCGGTTTCTATTTGTGGAATGTTGCTGATCTGATGTTGAAAAGTGACATACACTTTTGGAATACATAGGTGAGTAAATGCGCCAATTGCTATTCAAAGAATTTTGTCACATGTATATAACACATCAAGTCTTTATGGTGAGAATTTCGTATAAGACCAAGATGCTCAGTTGCATTCCTATACTCAAGTTTTTATGATGCTGTGGTTGTTTTTAGGCCTAACTATCAAGTAAATCTAAGGCTAGATCATGGTAACCTGTCGGCCTGTCGACTACACCTCAACACTCTTTTGGTGTTACTGACAAGTACCTCAATCAATGTTCCTTTGGGGGTTAATAACGATGTATCCCACAAGCTACCTTGGGAAACTGTAGTTGATAAGCCCAAAGAACCTTGAGATGTAGTCAATAACCCCAAATTACATCTGTGGTATCCCACAAATATCATTGTATCAGTATAAATATATTACGTGGTGGTAAACTGTTCAAGATCGTTGGAATTAGTTTAAAATCCCTGATATTGATATTGTTCAAGATAGATTTAGAATCGGCTCTCCATTGAAATTGTTTGCGGTCCAAATCTTAGAAAGTTCAAAAATCTCCTACGTATGTCACACATCCTGCCAGCCATCTGAGTACCGTTGCTGCTGCACTTCGTTTTTGGCATAATACGAAAGCTTCAGTTAATACTCATGCCAGCCGATAAACTGTCGTCTAGCCATCGTCTTCATAACGAACGAAAAATATGGTCAAGCATTACAGCGACGATGGCCGATCAAGGTGCGAAGATCTGGCAAAGGGCACTATTCATTATACAGTACAAATCCGATTGCAAAAAAGGCAGTGGACATCGGAGATCATTTTACTACCATATGTAACTTAAAAACACTGACTCCTTGAATAGTAAGAACTTGTCAACTTACCGTCGGATCGTAATTCCAACCGATAATTCATCTCAAGCACGCCGAAATCGTTATGGTGAAAAAGCGTTTTACCGTTATCGACCAGCGATAAGCGACGAACGAGCGGTGTTTTTCGTTTCGTCGTCGAAGTTGTTGTTGCCGTTATCGTTGATGGAGACGAAGCCGCTGTCGTCGGTGTCGTTCCAGCTGCTGCTGCTGGAGGCGCAACCGTGGTCGTCGCGCAAAGTGCAATTGTTCCGTCCTCGCCATTGGCTTCTAGCTGTCGATGTTGCGACGATAATAAGCTGCTATCCGGTGGAATTGTAGCCGCTGTCGGAGTAGTTAGCGTCGGCGAAGCAGCGAACAGCGACGGTGCCGCAAACGCAGGAACGCCGCCAACGCCGAATGCGACAGGAGCAATAAGCGATGTTGGCGTTGACAATAAGGTGCTCAACGGAGATGAAGGGAATGGACAGCCCACAGCTGCGGCGGCCGCAGCGAGGGTCGCCGCGGACAACGGTGTCGGCCTTATAACAGAATTATGTTTTTTTCGACCTGCTAAGCTAGCGGAGCTGCCGTCCGGACGGCCAAGATAGTCGCTACGAGTCGTAGACGCGGTTGCCTCAAGCAAGCCGAATGGAACGTTACCCGTATGGCAAAAGGCCGTAGAAACACCATCACTTGTACGGTAGCCGACATTACTCCGACAAGAGGTCGGCGGCTTTAAATAATCGTTATCACCGAAACTTTCACGTTCATCAATATTTCTTGAATGTAATCTGTTGCCAATTTTATCATCACCGTCAATATTACTGTTATTATTATTGTTTGGATCACTACTACTCGTTCGAAATCCACCATTGACTTCGGCTGCAATAAGATTATTGGATGTCGCCACGACGGTGGCACTTTGCATTGGACCGACACCACAGGTATCGGAAAACGTTGCACCCAATTCACAGTTCATGTGGTCAATATCGATTTTATGAATTGATCTTGACGTATCCGATTCGACAATCATTGACGAATTTCTATCATTATTACTCTTACTATTACCAATCACCAATGTATTCGTTGGCACATTGTGGTCAACGTCAGTCATAGTCACATATTTATACGTTATAAATAACAGTTTGTCTTTACATATCTTTTACATATATCCTCTATGTTGTATTTTAGTATTACATTTTTAAACTGCGTTGTTCAGTTAATTTTTAACACACGCCGGGTATATATATGTTAAAATGATATGACGAATATCCCTAAAAATTACAATCTGAAGCGTGTACGTACAAACGTACTGTAAAGACACTTTAAAGGTACGGCAAGATACAACGATAGTATATACTTGACGCAAAACGAAATAACTAACTGAAGTTTAAACTTATTTTTGTCTCTATCATATGGGTAGTAAACACCAAATTCATAGGGATTCAAAAAGTTTCAATTTTACTTAAAATGACAACATCCGCAAAAAATCACAACCTGAACAAGATTGATAATGAAGATTAAGTAGGGTGCAAATGAACCAATGGCTCTGATCATTGTCTATCTATCTGTTGATCGCAAATACTGAACAAAAAAGCATGCGATGTATTACACAACATATTAAAGCAATGAAGTTCAGCATTTTGCAACAAATGTCCCCGTCACTCAGAGGCGTTGCCACGGAGGGGCACTGGATGGCCGCGCCCCCAGTTTACATTGCAACAAAAATTTTTTTTTATATGGTATCGGAATATCACTATATTTACGCACTTGACCACCACTATGAGTGGGTGCTCCCAGATGAAATTTCCTAGTGAGGCCCTGCCCTCACTAGTCGGTAGTGGAACTACTTTTGTGAGCGGAGCTTGGGTTGTGGCATTACGAATGTACTCAATTTTATGTTCTTATAACTACAATGCATAGGGCATAGGGCTTTATCATTGGTAAAAATATTATATTTGAATTCTTCGACCCAAAAAACCTATAATGGCTTGATCGAAACGATTCTATTTCAATAAATAACACAAATATTGCAAAATCCTATATTCTAGCTGCATATGCTTAACTAACTACCTAATTACTAATTAACCACTCAAAATTTTTTAATCCCAAATATCAGGTGCATACTCTGACATGATAGGCTTTCAAACAAAAAAAGTTTTTTAAAATCGGTTCAGTGGTTCTTGAGATCCGTCGGACCGAACGAACGAACTAACGAACGGACGGACATCGACCGTTTTACTCCCAGACAGAAAATAAAAACGCTTCGCTCGGCTTCGCCTCGCTCCGCTCAATAATATTTTCTATACGCAAAGACGCCAGCTTTTACACTGATAAAATTGTAAAATAAATTATATAAGGGCCACTTCCTTATCTTATTCTCGCATATTGGAAAATCTTTCATAACTATAGGTTTGACTCTACCACACCTAACATGCTCAAATTACGACACACTAACCCCATCCGCCGCCGTTTCCAAGAATTTACGTACCCTTCGCGATAGCAAAGTTTGTTCATTCCTGTATGCAGTATTAGCTACTTCGATAAACAAAATGGCATCGCTTTCGCATCACTAACTTGAAGGTGGGACAACCCACGATTGCGCAGCCACTGTATCACTGCGAGCAAGCGACGTTTACAGTCACAGATGCGTTCAAGTGAATAAGTCCATCATGTGTGCCAGCCTCTAAAACCTTTATATCCACAGATTTAAGAGATTACACCAATGGATTTATACCCACACAATCATGCATAAATCAAAGGGGTACCAGGGCATGCAGTATTATGCGTCAATCAAATGGAGCATCTCATTATTACAAGCATCCTCGAAAACCTTTATAACCACAAAAGCAACAAAATTATACCATGAGGTTGAAAATCACGGAATCATGTATGGCTCAAATTTAAGTCTGCAGTCGATTGGCTCACCCAGGTTATAAATGAACGCGACACTGCAGATGTCATCTACCTTCATTTTCGTAAGGCTTTTGATCGGGTCCCTTATCAGCGACTGTTAAAACTCCACAGCTACGGGATACGTTATCCGTTACTGTCATGGATAGCGTCGTTCCTTCATAATGTACACAAGCAGTTAAAGTAAACGGTTGCATAGGTCAGTGGAAACCAGTAGGTAAAAAGTGGGGTCCCGAAAGGGTCTGTTCTGGGCCCAATATTATTCCTATTTTATATTAAAGACTTGGATGACTTCGCTTCGGCTCAAATGTGCAAGTTTGCTGACGATACCAAAATCTGCCGCCGTATTAATACTAATTCTCACCAACAATATCTTGACATTTGCGACATGCAAAATGATCTGCAAAGACTTATTGATTGGTGCTCATTATGGTTGATGGAGTTCAATTTTGATAAATGTAAATGTCTTCATATTGGCCAAGTTAATCCGAATCACGACTATATAACTTTGGCAATCAAATGCTTCATATTAGCAAAAATGAGCGTGATCTCGGTGTAGTAATATCGGATAATCTACAGTGTTCAACATTTTGTGCGGAGGTCGTCAAGAAAGCTGAATACGTCCTTCGTCTAGTGCGCCGTCATTTTGTATTCCGCAATATTGGTACTTTTATCCCCATTTACCGATCTCTTATTAGCCCTCGGCTTGAATATGCCAGCTGTGTTTGGTGCCCACAGTACAAACGAGACATCAAGCATATCGAGCATGTGCAACGTAGAGAGACCAGAATGATCCCAGGTATGGAGGAACTTGACTATGATCAACGGTCACAACGGCTACAACTGTAAACTTTGGAAACTCCTCGACATAAAGCGGACTTAATTATGATCTATCGAATGACCATGGTTTTGTGTATTTACCACTGTCACGCTTTTTTCAATTTGCTCCTCATAGCCGACTTCGGGGACATCCGTACAAACTGCGAGCGCCTCTATCACCTCGACTTGACCGAGCCCGTTTTTCCTTCGCATATCGAGCCGTAGAAAACTGGAACCGCCGGACGCCCAAATAGTGTCGGCCCCCAATATAGCAGTTTTCAAAAAACGACTTCATGATTCTGGATCAATACCACGTCTGTAAGACAAAGCTGTTACTGCTGTTGGTGGTGTTTTGTCTTGCAGAATCGATCAAAGAATCTCACACAAGCCGACAAACGGCTTGGTACTTTCCGGATGGTCAAACGCAAATTGGAGAAACCACACCAGTTATGCAAAAATCCGGGAGTACCATTCTAGGTACGGATCAAGCTACGGTACGGATCAAATGAGGGGTCCCATGGAATACAGTATCATTCCAAAAAATCTACATCGGTCACAAATACATACAAATAAATCACTTTTCGTTTTCAGCATCTACGAATACTTCAAACCACAAATGCAACAAATTAAAACATTACGTTGAAAATCACGAAATCATGCGTGGCTCAAGGAGGAGGTCTGAAGGGATACAGCACCATTCCAAAGAGTACATCGGTCACAGAAGCGTTCAAATGAATCACTCCATCGTTTTCAGCATCCTCAAAGACCTTTGCGATAACAGATGCAACAAAAGATTACATTAAATTGGAAAGTACGAAATCATACATGATTCTTCGGGGCGTGAATCCCAGAAGATACAGTACCATCCCAAAAAGGTACACGGGTCACAGATAAGTTCAAATGAATTGCTCCGTTGTAAATGAGTAGCCGGAACTTAAATTAGCCAGAGCCGAAACTTTGATTTTTCCGGAATCGGAACCTGGCTTTATCAATAAGGTAAAAAAAGTAATAATAAGAAGTATTAATCAGCGTCTTGCTTTTGGTGTGAATAATGGCCATATATGGTTATTTTACCAGTTAAGCACGGTGGTTTTGTTGTCGTAAAACTACGTTAGGTGTCTTGATATCCTGTGAGGTGCTGCACAGGCAATACTAAAATTCTCCTAATGTACTGCGGGTGTATTGTTTTACTGTGCCTTTAAAAAAGGGCTTAGGAACCTCAATTTCTAATCTTAAAGGCAGCAAACACAGACTAGTCACGGTTTCCCCATTCACAGTTCCCGCCACCGAGTAAATTACTGCTGTTAGACAGTCCTCAACAATGTCAAATATTCAAAATTGCGTTGTCTCGCAAGCAAAAGATTTAACTTAGAGAGACACATTTGCCAGCATAGTTTATCGCAAGTTAACGAGCACGAACCGGTGAGCTGTAGCTCAAATAACAGCATAGTTCACAAATCTGGACTATGGAATACTTAAAAAATTATAAATATGCTAATGTTTGATCGATAAACGTTATTTATTTGTGCCTGATTAACTGTTAATAGAGGTCGATAAATGTGTGTTGATAAATTAAGAGATAACCAACGATATCTGAGCGAGCACAAACACAGAATATATTTCTTTTTTATGTTATAAAATAGCATCATGAATAGCGTTTCAGGTATGGTTTAATTTGTAAGATGGGAGTAACCGGAATTCCGGTTCCGGCGAAAATCGTGTTCCGGTTGCGCTTCCGGCAAAAGGCAAAAACCATACCGGAACCTACTTCAAATTTTCCAGGTTTTTGCTTCATCTGTGCTTCAAACATGTAATATACCGGGGTTATTTTAGAAAGTGGGAAGGGGGCGACCCCAAGGATCGGCTTCCCCCCCCTAGACACCGACCCCTACTTTTTCGCAAAAACGATCCCTTAAAATTTACGTTTTTTTCAAAAAATCGACCCCTTAAGGGGTCACTAGAAAATTTCTAACGCATATACACGCATATCGTAGGCTAAACGATCAATTATTTGGTCACCAAACCTAAAATATGCATGTATACTATATTATGGCCAAAAACTGAAAAAACCTTGGTATGTTGGGACACCTGAAAGAAAAAATGTATTAATTTTTATAAAATTACTGACCCCCTTAAGGGGTCATGACCCCTAGTTTCCGAAATGACCACTTGCTACTGACCCCTTAGGGGTCAGTAAATTTTTCCGTTTACGGAAAATTAATTTACTATCTGGGAGGGCCTAAAATAATCCCGGATATATA
>JASANE010006106.1:0-103575 GCA_030248225.1 Trileptium ribeirensis | reverse complement strand
AATATTTTGAGTAATTGAATATTTTTATACGACTATTTACTACTACTATAGTATTGACTACTATTTTTATACTTTTTGTTGATACCGAACGTTGCGTGCATTTTACATCTGTTTATTCTATGTGAATACAATAAAGAATAAAAGGAAATACCTTGTATTCGGTCATAAATGAGTGGTTTACGATCTGCCAATCAGATTTAGCAAGCCATGTTCCAATAATTGAAGGACAACGTTGAGGTTCCATGAAGATATGTATACTGTTCTGTGCGCCCATTCACACTTGGATGTTAGTATCGTTAAGATTACAGTTTGTTTCTGAGATGCATCCTCGCACTCTATTGCATAGCTTTATTGTCAGTTCCTACATGTGACTTTATGAACGTGAAATACACTAAAATAGACTAAAATTTCTAACAGCTAACCACATGCAAACATGTCTTACAGCTAACCACATGCAAAAATGTCTTACAGCCAACCGTTATATATTTGAAATTCTAATGGATAGTTATTAGACTTTTGTATTTTGTAACTGGCTGTAAGAGACAAAAGTTTCTAACAAATAGCCATTAGAGACAATAATCTGTTAGGACTAGCTGCAAGAGATTTTAGTCTTTAACAGCTAGTTGTTAGAGATTTTTGTATTTATTGGCTATCTGTATAAGACTAAAATCTCTTACAGCTGTCTGTTAGAGATTTAAATATCTAATAAGCAGTCGTTAAAGACAAAAATCTCTAAAATCCGATTGCAAGAAACTAAAATATGATATAAGCGTCCATTAGAGATTTTAGTTTCTTGTAAACGGCTATTACAGACAAAACTACCCACTTTTTGCACTCATTATTCTGTGAAACCTGCATTATTCTTAGGGTAATATACAGTAGCTCTATCGAGATTAGAGAGCACAGAGAAGCATAGGTACACCTACGCCTTTTGCGTGCACAGCCAATCAGCTCACGATAGCAACGTCCATATACTATATGTTGATATCACATAATATCGCACAAATTAGACCAAAACTAACACCGACAGTAAGTTTCCCATGGCCGAAATCCACCAAGTATCAAACTTTTAAGCCGCACAGGACGTCAGAACAAATTTTCGAATTTTGGCTCGAGAAACCACGAAGTTGGCATACCTCAACCACACAACCGGAGCCTTAATCAAAAACCAAAAAAAGTGGCACCAGCATTTATCATTTTACTATGAAATAAAACCAACAAGAGAAAAAATTCGAAAGATAAAAATAACTGCTTCCCTGAAGGGGGGTAAAAACATCTCATTTTGACCTCTGACCCCGAACGATGGGGGCGCCACACCCGGTACCCATGGGCGGCAGAGTAAAACTAACAAACCAATGCAGGCAATGAGTTTCACATGCCGGAAAACCCCCAAGCGAACGATCCACATATTACAACCACGACCCAAATATTCATGTTTTATGAAGTACGTTTTATCTATTGACGATATTATTTTCTCCAGATGCAGACAATAGAGTAATAAAGAAATAAAGCAGCTCCTCGTTTGGCAACAGAAACAAAGCCGACAGCACATTATTTTGTGCAATAAACACATTCGCTTCTTGTTTTTAAGACATAATTGTCTATCATCCCATGTAGCGGTCGACGGTCTATGGCACCAGCAATGTGACAGAAAGAGAGACCACCGTATTAGTAGAGATGAAGGCTCAATGGGAATTAAAAAACATCGACCGTTCAGAATTTCTCAATAGCAAGCCAAATGTACCAGATACGATGATTTCGTGAAAACCGTATGCATCATATATGTTTGTTTCTATCTGTATCATCCCCAGATAAGGCGATCGCTGCATGCGTTCAGTCAGCGGAACTTGGGATACAGAAACGCATGAATAATATTCATTACACACACAGAAGCTTAAAAAGAGGTCTTACATGATATTTTAATTTAATTATACTACTTGTACTTGAAAGACGATATTCATTTTGGGGACAAAGTACTTTTATGAGGACAAATAATTTCTTAGCGTCGTGTGTCCTAACGAAAAAGCAATGACCACCGCGAAACATATCAATTTATTTGACTATAACAACACAATCCAGTAATCATAGAGTTTGAGACTCAGGTGATTAGATGAAGCGAAGCAACTGCCATGAAATAAAAAATACACAAAGCAAATATCAGCTGCAAACAATACATCGTTAAATTACACGGGCACTATATAATAACAAGGGAATGCGACTAACATAATCTACTAAGTGAATAATGTTGAATGCACAAAAATGACTGCTACTGCGGTTGTATTATAACTCCACCCTTTCCTTGATGCAATGAGCATATAAGTCGGTATTCTTATAAAATATAATGTGCCAAGCGGTTGTACTAGAATATTTTTGACAAAAATGTCAAAGCACCATCTATACTAAACACACAAGCGAATGGGGTTACGGAGTTAACCACCTAAGCTGTCGGACCTTAAGCACGTGTGGCTAAACCCACAAACAAATAGATCATAACTGAATAAATTTAGGCACTGCTTATAGCTCCATAACTGAAATGCGAAAGTACAAATTTTGCTAAAAGTTATTAAGGCTATAATTGTAGTCCTTGAACAAGCAATATAATTGGTGGTCGATTGCGACAATCATCTCAACATATATTACCAAGCATTATGTTTAATAAAATTTTTTAAAGCAAAGAATTAAATCAAATTAGGCCGTTTTCTCTGTTCTACCTACGAAATGGAATATATATTTTATCAGTCATATACCCATTCATTACGTCCATAGCAATATGAAAATTGCTTTTTTGTGTCGTTGATCGTATATAGATTTCTAAATAAATTTTTATATTATTTGTTGCTTTCTTTATCGACAGACTTTCAAAGTTACTATTACTGCAAAATTTTATCAAAACAATATTGGCATTATTACAATATGGTATAACAATATGATTCACTTCTGGTGCAAACATGACACCTACAACAAGATACGAGCCCAGCATCCATTTGCACGCGTAAGAAGCCAAGGTGTCTGAACACTGTTGATTGTATATGGGTACGCACTGCCGGATACAGAAATTCCTGACCTGTGGGGGGGTGTCGGACCCCAACCATCCTTGATCGACAAATGTTTCCTTCAATTTTGTTTTTGCAAAATTCTATGACCCGAATTAGGTTCAGTAGGGGCTCGATTTGTTTCGCGTTATGTTTAATTTCTGAGTAACGACAATGGCAATAATAGCGTCACAAATACAAATTTTAGTTGCACCAGATCAGATAAATAAAAACAAATTTTCAAAACCAATTTAATGGCACTAAATATTGTGCCCCCTCAAAATTTCTACCACATTCAGTAAATTGACAGCTTGTAGCGTATAGAAATCATTAATAAATGCCTATAACACGAACAGCTACTGCAATTAGGAATTCATCTGAAGCGGTTTGGTATCAAGCAGAAGACACAAAGGTTGGTTGTCAACATCATAGCCATTGTTTAACCACGCAGAAGTAAATCGCAAACTACTAAAAGATTACTAAAGATGACAATGACACTAACATAACTTTAAGTGTAATATTAATGAAATCTTTAACCTCTCACAAGGGCGTAGCCAGGTGGGTCTAGAAGTCCGTTTTCAATCGGAAAATTTATTTAATCTTTGTCATGTCGTAGAACAAAAGGAGGAATTATCTTAGAAATGTTGTAATCCGAAGCTAGAGAACTTACATAAAAATCTGTCCAATTCGTATAGACAAAAATGAATATACATAACATAATAGATGAATTTTGCTAAAATTGTTTGTTGACTGAGTAGTTACAGATAGTTTCTTTACTAGGTAACTATAAATGCATGAAATAAAAAATTTTGTTAGACCCTCTTTTCGCCGAGGTCAGTGGGGCTAGACCGCCTTTCGAATCCCGGCTACATCCCTGCCCAAAGGTAATGTTTCTATCACATTAGCAACGCCGGTGATTTGGCGAATACACTATCATTTCAATCATCCTTCACTCCCGATGTTATAGCACAACTAGAGTACCAACCAAGATCGACGGGGCTTTGAATATGGTACATTAACGCCACTTCAAGGTACATAACAACTATAAGATCTTAAACCAGACTTCATTCGTTACTGGGTAAGCATCGAACCCACAGGGCAGCTGTTCATCATAAGCCGCAGGATAAACTACCAAAACCATCAAATCGCCGCTGAGCTGATGCTATGTCATTTCTACACCAAGTTGCTTTCGTACAGTTTCATAAACAACGTAGCTGATACTGACAGCGGGTAGGACTTTCATAAAATTCGGCGTTAGCCCGCGATACAAACCCATTAAACCGTCAGTTTCGATAATATATTTAAACTGTCCTACCATTGTATCCGGTTGGTACGTATGCCCGCTCATAGCTGCAAAGTAATAAAAATGCTTTATAGCAACGCATAATATAATTTACTATAAAGGTACTCTAACCGTGAAAGTATTAAAAATACATTGGCCTTCCAATAGTACGTCGAACTCTTATAATTATATTTCATACATCAGAATGCTGATATGTTATAGTGCGATTTCCCTATATAGATACTACTTAGCGATATTGCTAACATATATCTAACAGCAAAATTTAAACTCAATTGTTCCGCTTAGGCCGAATCATATATATACTACTAGTAACTCTATCGAGATTACAGAACGTAATGAAGCATAAATACACCAGTCAGCTCTCGATAGCATACGTCGATATGCTATATGTGGGATATCACACAATACCGACCAAGCTAGAACAAAATTAACACCGGCAATAAGTTTCGTTTGCCCCAAAACCCCAAGTTCAAGCTATCAGCCGCTCGGGACGTAACAGTAAAAATTAGGAATTTTAAGTCGATAAACCATGGCGGCGCCATACCCCCGTACCCATAGAGCCATGGATCGCAGAGCAAAATCAGCACCATAAATGAGTACCATGCCTGAAAACCCCACGTAAAAGTTCTCAGCCGCCCAGGACGTCACAACTAATTTTCGAATTTTGTGTCGAGGAACAAAGGAGTTGCCATACATCAAACCCCCATGAACTGCCACCTTAATCGAAAAACAAAAAAGAGGCATCGGCATTTATCATTTTACTATGAAATAAAACCAAGCAGAGAAAAAATTCGAAAGCTAAGATAAAAATAACTGTGCTTCCATGAAGGGTACTAAAATGGGGTAAAAAACCACTATTTTGCTCTGAATCCGACTTGGCGGCGTTATACCCCGTATTCATAGCACCATGGGTCAGAGAGCAAAACCAACACCGGCACTAAGTTTCCCATGCCCGAAAACCCCCAAGTTAAACTTTTCAACCGGCCAGGACCCCAGAACAAGTTTTCGAATTTTGGGTCGAGGAACCACGAGGGTGCCATACCTTAAACACCATGAACCGGAGCCATAATCGAAAAACAAAAAAGAGGCATCGGAATTTATCATTTTACTATGAAATAAAACCAATCAGATAAAAAAATTTGAAAGTTAAGATAAAAATAACCTTGCTTCCGCGAAGCGTACAAAAAAGAAGTAAAAACCTTTATTTTGCTCTTTAACCCCGAACCTTGGGGGCGTCATAAACCCGTACTCATGGAACAATGGGTCACATAGGAAAACGAACACTGACAATGAGTTTATGATGCCCAAAAACCCCCAAGTGAAAATTTTCAGCCGCCCAGGACATCAGAACAAATTTTCGAATTTTCGGTCGAGGAACCATTGTGGCACTATACTTCAAACCCCATAACTCTAGAACCGGAGCCTTAATTGAAAACAAAAAAGGCATCGGCATTTATCATTTTACTATAAAATAAAACCAACCAGAGAAAAAATTCGAAAGATAATATAAAAATAACCTTGCTTGCGTGAAGAGTACTAAAACGGGGTAAAAGGCCCTCATTTTGACCTCTGACCCCGAACCTTGGGGCGTCATACCCCCGTACTCATGAAGCCATGGGTCACAGAGCAAAACAATCACCGGCAATGAGTTTCCCATGCCGGAAGACCCACAGGTAAAACTTATCAGCTGCTCAAGACGTCAGAACAAATTTTGGATCGAGGAACCATTGGGGCGCCATACCCCCTTACCTCAAACCACATAAATCCAGAACTAGAGCCTTAATCGAAAAACAAAAAAGCGGCATCGGCATTTGTTATTTTACTATGAAATAAAACCAAGCAGAGGAAAAATTCGAAAGTTAAGATAAAATAACTGCTTCCGTGAAGAATACTAAAATGAGGTAAAACCTCTATTTTGTCTCTGAGTCCGACTTGGCGGCGTTATATACCCGTATCCATGGCACCATGTGTCACAGAGCAAAACCAACACAGAAATGAGGTTCCCACACCCGAAAACCCCCAAGTTAAACTTTTCAACCGCCCAGGACGTCAGGACAAATAGAGTTTTGGGTCGAGGAACCACGGGGTGCCATACCTCAAACCCCATGAACCGAAGCCTTCATCGAAAACAAAAAAGGCATCGGCATTTACCATTTTGCTATGAAATAAAACCAACCAGAGAAAAAATTCGCAAGATAATATAAAAATAACCTTGCTTCCGTGAAAAGTACTAAAATGGGGTAAAAGCGCTCATTTTGACCTCTGACCCCGAACCTTGGGGCGTCATACCCCGTACTCATGGAGCCAAGGGTCACAGAGCAAAACAAGCACCGGCAATGAGTTTCCCATGCCTGAAAACAAACAAGTGAAACTTATCAGCTGCTCAAGACGTCAGAACAAATTTTGGGTCGAGGAACCATTGTGGCGCCATACTTGAAACCCCATAACTTTAGAACCGGAGTCTTAATCGAAAACAAAAAGGGACATCGGCATTTGTTATTTTACTATGAAATAAAACCAACCAGAAGAAAATATTCGAAAGTTAAGATAAAAACTAGTCGGTAGTGGAACTACATTTGTAAGCGGAGCTTGGGCTGTGGCATTACGAATGTACTCAACTTTATGTTCTTGTAACTACATTGCATAGGGCATAGGGCTTTATCATTGGTAAGAATATTATATTTGAATTCTTCGACCCAAAAAACCCTATAATGGATTGATCGAAACGATTCTATTTCAATAAATAACACAAATATTGCGAAATTCTCTATTTTAGCTGCATAAAATTAACTAATTAGCTAATTACTAATTAACCACTCAAAATTTTTTAATCCCAAATATCAGGTGCACACTCTGACATGATAGGCTTTCAAACAAAAAAAGTTTTTTTAATCGGTTCAGTGGTTCTTGAGATCCATCGGACCGAACGAACGAACGGACGGACATCGACCTCTTTACTCCCAGAACATAAAGACAGACAGAAAATAAAAACGCTTCGCTCGGCTTTGCCGAGCTCCGCTCAATAACCTCGTTTTTGGCACCAAATTGGGGGCAAAAAACCCACGTTTTGACCCCTGACCCCGAAACCAGACCCAAATCAAAAAACACTCGGGATGTACTCTGTAAATCGAGTAGGCCGGTCGAATGAGCCCAAGAGCATGATAATCGGTAAAGTCGTTAACGAGTTATGGCCGATCACATACACACAAGGCCGCTGTAGAGGTCGTGTAAGAGCTGTTCGCTAAACGAGAAAAAAGATTTAATTTGGTAGCGGTGGGTATTCCCGAAGTTGAAAAGAACGATGTTGATCAAAATTTCAAGGATTTAGACAGGATTAAAGCTATTTGCCAGGAACTGGGTATCGAAGCGGTTAAGTCAGCCTATCGCGATGGACGACGAAGGGATTCGGGAAGAATAGTGAAAATTCGCCTTAATGATGGAAAAGTAATGGAACGCCAACAATTTCTTTACCGAGGAACGACAATTTTACGAAACCAGTCAGACCTTAAATGTCTTAATTTTCGTCCATTTACCCGAAGGGACCTTACGAAGACGGAAAGGGATCATGATTTCAAGCTAAGAAATGAGTTGAAACAACGACGGGAAAAAGGGGAAAGTGATTTGGTGATTCGAGATGAATCCAAGAAGTATTCGTAATAAGATCGTTGATTTGTGTTATCTTGTAGATACTATGCCTAAAGGTTTATTCCTCATAAGAGAATCTTGGTTAGACTCAAATGACCCTGACTCCATATTTTTGCATATTCGGAATACACATAGTGTTCTGAGAGTTGATGTTTCACGTGTTGGTCGGGGTGGCGGAATAGTACTATTGGTGCCTCAATTTATTACTTATATCAAAACTGCCTCAATATCTAATGAGTTTATTGAAGCAATGTCATGTAGGCTATATGCATTTGGAAAATATGTCCTACAATTTCTTGGTGTTTATGGAGCCCTCAATGCTCTACAATAAATAATGAAAATTCAATTCGGGTCCTTTGTGAGTTCATCCAGTCTGAGCAATCTAATACTTCCGGCGCACCTTTCATCTGTTGTGGGGATTTTAATATGCCTAATGCAAATTGGTCTTATGTTGGTATAATATGTTCTACTGTTGACATGAATTTTGTATCTGATATGCATGAGCTTAGCTTACTTCAGATTGTTACTGAACCAACCCATGTATCTGGTAATACTTTACATTTAGTTCTAACTTTTGATGATAAATGTGTTCACGATTTAACTGTAAATGATCAATTTGTTAATTCTGATCATTTCTGGCTTAGTTTCTTGTTTGGACCGGTAGATAAAGATGATTTAAAAATTGTAAGTTTCTCAGATTTCTCAAATGCGAACATAGATCTAATGAAAGAATATCTTAATGATATTAATTGGCACGAATTACTCGATCGAGATAGGGAAATTAATACTTTATGGGAAAAATTTAAGGCAAAACTTTTGGAGCTTAATAGGAAATTTGTTCCAATAAAAAGATTAAACGACGGAACCACGTTTGCTCAGCTGCAACAACAAAGGCGCATGAAAACCAATCGAGGCTTCATAAAAGATGGAAAACCTCCAATACTCCTATTCATTATGAGTTATGGAGAACTGCGGCTAAGGAAGCTCGTAAACTTAAGCGTAAAGACTATTATCTCAATGAGTTAAAGATTCTGGAAGCAAATGACGATAAGATATTTTGGAGGTATGTAAACAATAGGGTAAAATATAATCAGAGAATTATGGCGTTATTTCGAGATGGTGAAATTTTGACTGATCCTATTAAGAAATCTAATTTGTTGAATGATACTTTCTACTCTGTATAAACAAGAGATAGGTGATTTACCTGCATGTGAATATGATAATGACCGTAGTTTGTCTGATATTATCATTGACATTAACGATGTTGATGATGCTTTAAACAACTTGGCGAAGAAAAAGAGCAGTGGCCCAGATGATATTCCTCAACTATAAATTTATCAGCTCCGACACAGTATTCGTTGGCCTCTTCTAATTCTTTTGAAAAATTTTTTTTGAGGATGATTGTATCCCGTTTGAGTGAAAAAGTGGAAAAACTATTCCCATTCATAAAAAGGGTCCAACAACTTCTGTAAATAATTATATGTCTGTTACTTTGTTGTGTGTCTGCAGTAAAATAATGGAATTTATAGTCAATAAAAAATTTCCTTGAGGTAAAGAATTTTTTTAGTACACATCAGCACGGTTTTCGTGCCAAACGGTCTGCGGTCTCTCAAATACTCGAGACATTGAATTCATGGACTAATCAAATTGACTCTGGTGATGTAGTTGATGTAATATATGTCGATCTCGCCAAGGCGTTTGACACTGTATCTCATCGTAAACTGTTGTTCAAATTAGAATGCTATGGGATTAGGGGACGGCTCCTCAGTTGGTTTGAAAATTATCTTTGTGGTAGAACGCTAACTCTTTTTCTGGATGGTTTCTCATCAAATCCATTACCAGTTCTTTCTGGTGTTCCACAAGGTAGTATTTTAGGTCCAACTTTATTTTTAGTTTATATAAATGACGTACAGCTTTATTTAAAGGAAATTAGTATCAAACTTTATGCTGATGACGCTAAAATGTTCTTTTGTTTTCCATCATATGATCCTAGAGGATATTTAAGTGTGCAAAAAGATCTTAACAATTTTACGCATTGGACCAAAGCTAATCAACTTAAAGTGGCGGTTAATAAATGTAAAGTATTACATATTGGACATGGAAATAAGAGATATTCATATAATATTGATGGAGTAACCGTGGAGGCTACACATAATATTCGTGATTTAGGAATTATTGCTGATGATAAGCTTAATTTTTTGTGCAATGTACAGATGTTGCTAAACGTGGTTTTTTGAGGGTTAATATGATCTATGCATCGTTTCTTTGTCGTAAAGTATCTTTGGTTAAATTGTATTGTTGTGATGTTAGACCATTGCTAGAATATGCTTCAGAAGTTTGGGCACCTCATTCAATTAAGGGTAAAAGCTTAATAGAAAGAGTTCAAAGGTATTTTACTAGGCGACTACCAGGATATAGAGATATTCCATATGAGCAAGGATGCTTTCTTTGTGGTCTAATGGATTTAGATACGCGCAGAATTCATAAAGATTTAATTATGGTGTATAAAATCCTTCACAGATATATTGATCTGAGATTTGACGAATTTTCTAATTTTTTTTCTTCGTCTAATAGAGGACATAATTATAAAATTGCTTTATGCTATCATCACCTAACTTTGTCCAAATACTTTTTTACAGAAAGGGTTAAAAAATTCTGGAATGCATTACCAGATGAAATAGTTAATGAACTAAGTCTTTCTAGGTTTAAAAGTCGTATCACAATGTTAACTTTTGTTGAAAAATATGGGGGCGCGTGGCAGTAGCCGGACAATCGGCGCACCACGTCTCTCGTCAGCAGTTACTTCAATGGTTTAGTAATTCAATGGTGCTTTCTTAATCCATAAAATTACATATACTTTTTGATGTATTTATTGTTATATGTATTTGTTTCTTATATAGATAGATTTATATATAGAATTATAGATTTCTATATTAAATAGATTTATATTGGCAAATAAACAAATCAATCAAAATCAAAAATCAATCAATCAATTACTGCAAAATGCTTATAAACATACAGGTCCCGCCAGAACTGAGCAATGCTTTCTCGCTGTTCGAAACATGTTATAGCACTGCTCACTTGCTCGAAAGTCGACAGTCATTTCTGTCGCGTAGTGTAGGTTTAGCGAATTAACATGCTATAAAGTTATTATAAATGGTCGTAAAACATGCAGTAATAAGACAAATTCTGTACCCAATTTATATTGATAGGATATGCTATATATATGGAACATACCTTTTGAGCAAGTTCAGTATTCGATGAGACCTCGTATGCAATTTGCATTGAACCGCCACCCATATCGATCATTCCTACTGTTTGTGGACGATCAATTTGAAATTCCTTGCTATCAGTATTCGCATTTTCTAAACTAATAAACTATAGCTCAAGAAACGAAGACGTACCAGGCTCCAAGTCACCTATTGTGTTCTAACCTATTTTCACCTAACATGTTTATATTGTCTATTTTTTAATGGTTGATGACCCAACTTAGGTTTGTCAGTGGAGATGGCTCGAGCACCCCTGCCTCTCTTCAAGATCCGCTAGCGGTCTCACAAACTGTTTTAGAAAATCCTATGTCTCCCAAAAATTGTCAGATGTAGTCAAATACCGCAAAATTATAAACATTTCACGCTTCCGTACACCCACATTACTCTTTCCGATAGTTTAAGCAACTTTATATGTTTGCCAAAGTCGCGATGTTTTGTAAGGAAGTGAATTGCAATTGTCGAGCGCTCTTTGTTAAGTCTCCAGAAATATTTAGCTTTCTTCACCACTATGGTAGGTGTAGACACTTTAGTTTGTCTGTACTTGGAACACGCGTTCCATATCTCGTCGTGCAGTTGAATAGTTCTGCGAGCAAATTCGTTATTTACTAAACTACTACTTAGTGGAACGCATGAAATTGAATTATAAGAAGTAATAATTAACATGTACTGTATGTAAAAAACGACTTCATGTAGACAACTTCATTTGTAGTTCAGTTTAAGTTAGCCTCTTCGCCGTGTTAACAAACAACATATATATACTGTCAATTTATATATTTTGCGCTACCACGATGAGGACAAAGTAACAAATTCCAGAACCCTGTAACGCTTTGCACGTTGGAAAATACGCCATAACTTGATGAAATAAAACGTCTTCAATCTTGGCAGTCAAATGAGCTATTCCTTGTGCGTGGTTAAATATACTTTTTATATGCAATCTCAGACAAATGGGTAGCTATAAACGACATACGTATGATATGCATAGTGGTATACGCAACACAATGACCTGGGCCCCTACATATTGACAAATCCAGCAGTATGCTATTGCTTATTTATGTTTATTTCTACTTACCTCCATTGCTGTCACTGACTGCGATTTGTCTGGTATCCGACGTTGGAAACTTTGTAAGGACATAATTGACAGCAATCCACGAATAAATTCCCTCCCATTTCCCCGAGATGACGCCAATATTTTCTTTGTGAATATAAAACGTGCCTCGCTCCCCCAGTTTCCTTCTAAGATTTTCGACAATCTCAGTGCTTTGGCTGAAACGACAATATAAATACTATATCACAGTAAAAAGGTGTCGTCATATGTGACTGTGTATTCCTTATTATTTCGCGATATCGCTCATGTCTCCAAGACTGCAGTTAAGTACATTATTTACGAGACTATTCGCCGATATATCGCTACGATATCATTATATATGTGCTTTAGAAATCCTGATTTAAGCCAAATGTACAAAAGCCGCTATTTTAGGAGTGGTACAAAATGGAACACTGGTGGCTTATCGAATAACCTCGTTATAACGGTAAAACTTATCCCAGAAGCTACAGTAACTTCAAAATAAAGTTTTGACACAGCGACAAAACACTTAGGGTAATTACACTTTGGCATAATCAATGCTTACATAGACAACTTAAAGCTTATACTGTAATTAAAAAAGTATGAAAGTATTAAAATTCCCATAAGTTATACTTAGTTTGTCGGTGCTCCTTTAAAGTTTCGTTGCGAACAGCTCGAGCCAGCTCGTACGTACTCGTTTTACATGTGTGTACTCTGGAGCAACGTGGCCCTGGCTTATTGATCAACAAATTGCGAGACCTGTACTTTAAGCAATGCACCATATAACAACAATATATATAAATGTATATATAACTAGTTATTTATAATGTTAAACTTTGCAATTACATGCCTTACATAAGATGTTTGACTGAGAGTGCAAAAATACTCCATAAAATGTCAAAATCAGTTCAACAATAAGTCGAGCTATTTTTGACCTTCAAGATTTGACGGAACTTTTATGGACAGGTTATATTGTGTTATGTTATGACATACGTTATGTTGTGCTATGTTATGACATATCATGTTGTGTAATGTTTGAGGACATAAATCGGTGAATGCAGTCGCCAAAATAAATACATTTAGCGTGGTGAGATTTTGAGCTTTTATAAAACCTCTAAATTGAGTGTTCATATTTGAAAAGCCAACCTATTATCAAACTACACCAAAAGAAAACAAACAACACACGATAACGACGGGCTTAGGCTCACTGGCGCGGTATTAGTCGAAGTCCAGCCGTTGCATATATGAACAGCGGTGTTAAACGATGCTGTGATGCAGGAACATGAGCTTCCGCAAACGTTAAAAGAGGTTCAATGTAGTCGGCAGCTTCATCGGGAGTTGAGCCCATTGATGACAGACCTACATTTACCAAATATCACAACGTAAGATAGCACAAGCAAAATCTGAAAACAGTTTTATGTACTTAGAAACAGCGTCGGAACTGTTTACTTAAGATTGTGAACAAAATACTGACAAAAAAGTAATTCAGCGGTACACATTTATTTAAACGGTATATATAACAGTAGAAAGTCAAAAGCTTCCAGAACACACTGTTGCATGGAGCATTTAACAAACGGAAGGTAAGCTTTTTACATTTAAGCTACAAATTTATCCAAACTGATTGATTATTATATGTGATAGAACAAGATATATATTGATTATTGATGTGATATTGATTCAATTTGGTCAACGACGACAGAGTGACAAATTAGGATTTAGACAGTTTAATTAAACTTGCATGAAACAGGTGTTGGTAGAAACAGCAATTATTCTATGCTCTAGCTAATTAAATTACACAAAGTGAAACAGAAGAAAAAATTCACAAAAGTTTCCACTAACTTAAAACACGCTGCCAAAAAAATTAGAATGTTTTAAATTTAGGGTAAAAACTTTATGATGGTGCTGTGTAGCTAAAAATGGCAATGGCATGACAATGTAGTGTAATGTTCATATTAACATGTTTACATAGTAATTAAGATTTCATAATTTTTGCAATTAATAATAAAACAAAATATTTAACTAAAAATTATATGTATGCACATATAGATTTTGTGTCCAGAATCGTAGATCCAGGAGTTTAAAAATTTTTGAAAAATTTTTTGTCTGCAAACAACTTATTACTACAGTTTATAGAAATGTAATACAAACACAAAACAAACAGTTGTCGTTTCTACCTGGCTCAATTTTTTTCACCAAACCATTACCAAGATCATCGGTCACAGGGGTAATTTTCCGAATTGAACTGCGGTCCCGCGAAGGCCATGAATAGATAAAAGCTCGTGAACCACTGCTGCCAGCGTCAACAATAACAGCATAGCTGACATCCGGCACTACAAATAATAACAAAAATTGAAAACTTAACAAGCCCACTGCGTGGTGCTTCTCACAATATATATTAGCCCAGCATACAGGTAAGTACTTCAATAATCAATAGTCTATTGATATAAGTTGGACCGGATCAATTCTAACATATGCCGCAGATTTCTGAATGGGTAAGCTGCTACAAGAATCGATCTAGCTTTGTTTAGTCAACAAGCTCCTGCCGGGTAAAGATGAAAAATTCTTATTGAAATTGTGTTCTACTTACGTTTGACAGGTTAATTTGCTGAGGTAGTTTTTTCTTTTGTTTGATTGTTTTGCAACTTGATGATTGTGTACATATACGTAACGTATGATCAGACCACATATGAAGCAAAAATGTCAACGATTTTAAACAAAATTTATATACCGGAATTCCAGTTCCGCTATGGTTTTTGGCTTTTGCCGGAACACGATTTTCGCCGCAAACGGAATTCCGGTTACTCCATGATACTTGCCTTATTCGGTCCGGACCAAAAAATTTGCTCAGGATGCACCACTAGTGTGGCGACGAATTTTAATTTGGTACACTGTCACGGTTTCAATGTATTTCATGTCATGTATGTCATAACATCACCACATGCTAACTACTGTCTGTTTTTATCAAATCCATCAAACATGCACAATCAACAAACAACGTACACACTATAACTCATATATATTATGTTTCCAAATTACCAATCATAAGAAAGCGGATACCAGCTGAACTTCGTACACGAAACAATGACGCATGACTGTTTTGCAAATGACGCATATAACATTTCAGAATTCAACGTTGGTTCAGTATAAAAGCATACAATAAATGCACGAAAACTCAGAGCAATAAAACGAAAAAGGTATTGCGGTTAAACTGCAAACACAAATAACATCAATTAAAAATTTTTTCAATCTGTCTTAATTAAATTTCCTCCGTAGTGGGTTATACTTAAAGCTACAAAACAGAATTTAGTGACTAGCAAAGCGAGGGAAAACCGAACGAGAATGGCTACTCTGCACTCAGTGACCATTTTGTCGCTCCAAATTCATCTCCCTAAGCCAACTTAAAATCCCACGATAGCAAGTATACGCCGACAATACTTCAACAGCAACGCTACAGTCATTTTAGACATATTTCAAAACCAATGAATCCTTTGTTTCTTCTTCAAAAAACGAAAACATTAGAAATTTATAAATCACACGTTTTAAGAACATACCACACAAATACAACTGACTATCAATTTTAGCAATCCCGAAAACCTATATACACATTCTATTGACCTTCATAATGGCCAGTCCAAAATTTGATTACAAGTTATACGACTAACAAACGGGGAAAAAGATTTATTTCAGCTAAACGCCATTTGAGGAAACGGCTCGCTCCATTTCAACAAATTTTATTTCTTTACTGAGATTATATTATAGATAGTGTGTTATGAAATAAATATATAAAATTATGCAAACCGACGTACTGTGCTCCACTTTTGTTTCAGACGTTAAGGGATTTCGGTTGGTTCCGCCGTTGCTACTATGAACAAATCCGCCACTGAGCACGGTTAGAAACCATAGTACAATGATGGTGCTA
Organism: Trileptium ribeirensis; assembly: GCA_030248225.1. NCBI lineage: Eukaryota > Metazoa > Nematoda > Enoplea > Enoplida > Thoracostomopsidae > Trileptium > Trileptium ribeirensis. Next base: position 87,344 of record JASANE010006106.1, on the reverse strand, counting down.
ATTATGGCGAGTAATGCCCATGTCCATACCGGAATATGTACCATAACCATTTCATGATCATGTATAATTATTTATACTAGAAAACCATGTGAATAATATATATGTAGCGATTGGAATTTATCGCCTGATTGCCGTTTGCAGCTATGAACGGCTGTGTAGGTGGAAGTTTCCATGAGCTGAACTTTGGTTGCAAGGGATGTTTTGTTTGGCGGGCAATTAAATTACAAGATAGAGGTTTAAAAACATTTTAAAAGGGTTAAAACAACATTTTGTAAAATCATATATAAAGTTGCAAAGCTAACACATGTTAGCTAGTAAACAGAAATAATGCTAAGTAAGCAAATTAGCATTAGAAAAACAAAATGCGAAAACAACAAAAACCAAAACCCACGGACGTAGAAGGGATGGATATAGTAGATGAAAAAGTGATAAGCCAGAGGTTTTGGGGATATTTTGGAACGGGTTTGGACCGGGAACCCCACTGTAGCTGGTTAACCCCTAACACTAGACTACGGGAAATCCATAACGTACAATGCTTGATAGCTACATACCACGATATCCACTAGCTAACCAATTAAAGCCAGTGAATGATTTGTTTCCAGAAACAAATCTCCTAAAAGCACATAATTCTGGATACGGGATTCTTCGGAACGCTGAAGGGTTGTTTTTGTTTTTTGAGTAACAGTCAGCTCAATTTTTATTATTTCGTAATGGTTGTGATTAGATATTTTGAGCTAGCGTGTCAAGTTTCATTGGTTTTGATTTAAAAATGAACTCGGTCTGGTTAGAGTCCATTGTAAATCAGCCACTCCCAAGTAACCCTGAGGGGCGTTACGTTATAACGTTAGAAAAAAGAACAGCTTAGAGCGGTTGGTTCGGGGGGCGGCAGCCCCCCGACTTAGGCTTAGGCTTAGTGTATGTGTCATATATAGACCTTACCTTAGGCTAAGACTAAAGCTTAGGCTTAGTATATCGAGAACGGCATGGCCTGCGTTTTATTTACGCCCCTCAGGGTTACTTTGGCCATCAGCCAAAACAGGATTCCGTTTGGCACTAATTTTGTCCAAAAGTCAAAAACTTTCTCTCGCGCACAGGCTTTGATTTCGAAATATAGTTTGCTATTCGAACGCAATGTAATCAATAATGCAACAAAATGATACGTCACGTATTCTCAATCACGTTTGTTGGCGACAAAAGCCGAAATCATTTATATAATTCTCAAAATGTTACTATTATAACGACGGATAATCAAAAGATTTAAAGGCGACTATAGTTATAAATGAACATTTCGATAGAATCGTTTTCATTCGGATAGTATCTATGCGAGCGCATACAAGAGTGGGATCAGGATTTCACGGTGGAAGTAACCCAAGACGCCATACTCACCCCCTCCTCGAAAGACCCCACTCCAAAGGCACCACGATCCTCCATCTTGTTCCCACTCCTACCAAGAACTACCTTACGATATTCAAGGGCACACATTCAAGGGTTCGAGGCACCATTATGATCTCCGGAAACGTGCCGCGGTCTAAGGCCCCACTAGCGGCGATAGCTGGAGTACAAATGTAATAACGGTACACAGCTGCATGGTGAAACTTCCTAACACCATGTCCAAACGACCCCGCCTATCATAGCCTCAAGGGTGGACCCTAAGTTCTGCAATTTTGGCACTTATGTTGGTCGGGCCCAAAAAGCTACGGAACTTAGTAAGTCGGAGTCGCGCTGCACGAGGTGTGTTCGGACCCCGCCCGATTGGTTCCACACGTGTCTAGCATCTGCGTATGAATACAGAGGTCCCCCAGGGAGCTTGACATCGAAACCAGCTCACAGGTCATAACGTCAAACCGATATTCCCTATCCTAGGCTTACTTGGAAGTTGTTTCATCCGACCTTGATCAAAGAATAGATTTGACTGTGGGATTGATTTAGTGGAAACTTTGACTATGCCTGAATTGGTCTTGGTTCTAGCCTTATTGGTGCGCTGCAGTCTATATGGCCTCCACAGGGTTCCGACAAACCCTGGAAGTTTACCGTCGGGCCCTCTAGCTAATGGTTTATTGGTCGTGACTTTTTACTATTAAGTTGCCTGTTTACCTAATAAATTTAACTGTATCTTAAGCGTGACATTCGCAAGAGCAATTCCTCGTGATAGCTTAGTGGACTCCTCTCGCAATAATTTCATTAATGCTTTACGATAATATTAATGGCGAACCGTACACGTCAGGGCTTGGGATATGCTCACTCGCAAACCGTGGCACGTAGAATCGGCCAGTCCGCATAAGACGAACGTATTACGCTTTGCAATCGAAACACACCGGACATAGTTGTGACTTTTCAAGACTTTGTTGTGACATTATGTACAGCATGGAGAGTTTGGATGATGCAAACAAGGTGCACTACCGAGAGTAACGAGATGCATTAACGGTAAATTACAGAATCAGCAACGTTGTGCATAGAGTGGTGCACTACCGAAGTTTACACCCAACGGGGAATCGGGAGCGAGTGCGGGCTCGCCTGCACAGGGCATCAGAGATCATCGTCCCCCGCAATTCCCAATTTCTGAGACATTCGCTCAGCTATGGTTTCAGAAACATGCTCCGATGTGCTTCGAAATTCGCTCCACGTAGCGCGCGGCGCTACCATTATTTGAGAAGATCCGGGGAAATTCTCCCGGACGGTGGATGAAACGACGTGCTAATTAATCGAAGACGGCTGAGGGGACACCAAAAATGGCGTTTGGGAACACGGTTCAAAACGTTCATAAGGCATAGGGTGGTAAAGGCCGTCATAGAACAATGCATCAGTTACTCTACTTTGAACAGCTTGCTGGTATATGCATGTTATGAGCATTAAATTGGACATGGTATAAAACAAAGCAGGTCTATAAACATTATATCCAGAATGTTACAGATTAGTGCCCGATACGAAATAAGGTATTGAATATTGTACAGATTCTTACGAGGTTACGACAACATAATTATCGGATGCGACTTTCGGCTCTGGTAAGCTTATGGTTGTCTTCCTAAAACGATGTTTCTGTCGTCCTGCCACGGACGCGGGTCCTATGGTAAACTCCGCCCGGGGAGATTCCTACGGCTAAACCCCCCATGCACGAACCGTAACCCTTGTGGCAAATGGAGCCACACTAACCTAGCACCTAGATCATGTTGGTCGCTTAGAAAAATAAGTTCATTCCGAGATGTTGAAAACAATATCCCAATGAACCTATGGTTTTATGGTCACCGACAGCGCAACGAGACAGGAACTACGCTATGCCGGAGACGAGAGCGGTCCCCCTAAAATGTTGGAAAGTTCGCGCCAGAACGGCTTGCTGAGAGGGAAGTATTCGTAGGCACCGCAGAGGTCCTGCCTCCGCATGCGACACTTCTTGTTTCCATAAATCCTCAAACTCCGTCGCACGGGCGAGAACTTTGTGCTAATAAAGGTTAACTGAAAGAGGCCCGATTGGACTGTCGCTAGCCCTTCGTAAGGTAGATTTATTTCGAAACCAAGCTGAAGTGTTCCCGCTCGAGTAACAGTCCATGATCCGAAATGTACATGAAGCTAGGTAAAATTGATATTGTTTTATTCGAGTGTACGGCAGTGATTAACGACACGCTAGAGCTCCCATTGATCGGCGGTGAAACTAGAGAACGGCTGGATGTGGGTGAAGGTGGGGGAGCATAATTTACAGATCGGTCAGCACTTTGTGAGCTAGGCAAGCCTAAAAATATTCGCTAGTTACCGCCAGCCTTCTGTGGCTCCCTGAACAAAAAGATTCTTCGGTCTTCCCAAGCACAATTGCCTCCGAGGGCACCTTATACACTTATGTAGCAAGCCTCTATATGCACATACCACACAAAACAAAAACGAAAAAAGCAGGAAAATCAAGCCAAGCATGAATAAAAGCAGAATAGAACGACGGCACGTTTTGTCCCTTGAGTGACCTGTCCTAATCTAGAGGAATATTATTCCGACAATCTGTCTCTCTTCTCGCAGTTCAGGTTTCTTAGCTCACCGTCGATTTGGCAAATTTTTTAGTTTACTCGCACACCCAGCGATGCCCACAGGGGAGCACGTCCTCCGTCCTACATCTCAAGTCCGTTCAACTTTAACACGGCAGGAGCGCCGAGCATTCCACTACGCTGCAAATTTTCAAACCATCCGTTAAATCATAAACCAAAAACAGCAACTGGATTTGGTAATTCCTCGATCGTTATGGAATTTTAACCGCGGACATCTCAGAGAAAATGCTGCATGCCTAACTCGATTCATCAGTTCATGTAAAATGAGGATCTATCGTATCCCACTGAGATGATTTCGGTTCTACCTAGGTCCGCGGGGAATCACAAAGACTTCTACTGCAACAGTTAGCCTCCTCACATGAGTTAGGATTCGACCGTTTGAGATAATTCCAGACGACACCTTGGTGTAGCAACTCGGGGGGAGGGTGGGTTAGTGCAACCGCGCCAGGTAGGTAATCAAGGCGGTGGGTGTAAGCAGCTACTTTCACCTAGGAAATGTGTTGGACATGGCCACCTAACCTACATATATATATATTGCCGACGTTTTCTCGTCGTGCAAGGAAAACAAACCATCGCCCCTAATGCCTACGCTCCTAGTCTAATACTGCGCGTTCATGAGCAGCGCCAGCTGTACCCAGGAAAGTCAATAAACCCATCGATAAAACTAGTCGATCAACGCAAACATCACATGAAGGAAACACCAAACATTCCGCGTCGGAGCCGGTCAGTAAAGTTGACCGAACTCAGCGCTGCCGAAGTCAGACGGATTCCTCGATTAAAAGTGTCGCTCGCATCCTCAAAATTTTTGGCCTTTGTTTTGTGCAGCGTTTACGTTATAAAGTCCCCCAATGTGAAAGTTCTGTCCACCCTGATTGTCTCTTCCACCATCAATGGTGTCTTGGACACCATGGTGTTTCTGATGGTATTTTCAGATAGTATACATAGGCAGTGTACTGTCGGTAATAGTATGGTGTAGACTACACCACAAATTTTATATGGTGTTAGCTACACCATGCTGCTATTTACACGCAATATATAATGGGTTTGTGTATGGTGTCATTGACGCCGTCAGTAAAAAACAATCGGTAGATTTAGACACTATAGCTACGTTAGTGGTGTCTCATACACCATCTTTTGCATTACATAGTGTGGGTATATACCGTATACCACTGCATGGTGTGGTCTAGACCATTATAACGTAAATGCCGCTTTGGGATCGCGATCTTGTCGCTATCCAATCGCCGTCGGTTGTGGACCGCCCACTTTCCTTGGGCTTTGGCCATGATATCCAATCGGAAAATTTCCGGAAACTTAGGGATGACAGCTACCGTAAGCCGTTGTTGTCCTTAGAGAGAGTCGGCTTCAATCGAAATTGCCGAAATCAGATTTGAACCTTCCGAATAGTCGAATGTCAAACATCTGCGATTTCAACCCATTTTCCACGAGAATAATTGAACCCGCAGCTATTATTCGCCATAAACGCAGATAACAAGCGCTATCTTGATTTCAACATTTCCGGACGGTGATTAATGAAAGATTAAAGCTATGCATTTTTCTTCGACATCGATCATCGATTGACCAATCTCCTTTAAATTAAGTCGCATCTGTTTCTTTGGGTCTTTATCCCATTTCGTAGAGCAATTTCCTATAGAAGCCAAGTGACAGTTTGGGTCACTAAGCGTTGTTGTGTAAGTCAACGGAAGATTAAAAGCATGAACGAGATCGTAATACTTCCGTCAATCTGTTCATTCAATTGACAGTGCTGCTAACGAGACTCATTAATCCCGGCACGTCCCCATAATTGGCACATAATCCCGTGCAAACATTTCACGTTCTTGTTGCGGTATGTCAATTATGCTTGGTTTCATTTGCGATGTTCCGAAACTCTCATCTGTCTTTTGGACGCTCCAGGCGGGGGGCACGGGCCGCGGAAATGGCCCCCAAATGAGGGCCGGGGACAGGACACCCACCCGGTGAGCGCTCCCCGGGATGGCACCCTCTGTCCGGTCTCCCGAGGGGCGCTACTGGTCTCCAATCCTACCCCCTTTTTCCCGCACAGACTCTACGTCCATGCTTATGAATATATAGTATATACTTATAAAACTCTGATTTTATATGCATAATATATGTATATATACGTCTATATTTCTGTTTCTCCCTTTTTTTTCTTGTTTTACCGGTGTCCTTTGTTGTCCTCGACTGACCTTTCGGTCGTTGGTCGTTAGTGCGACGTGGACACGGTGATAAACGAACACAACACCCAACGACCGAAAGGTCAGTCCAGGACAGAACGGAGACGCGAAAAAGAAACAAAACAACAAAGGCGGAAGAAGACAGACAGAGAGAAAAAGAGAAGGATACGGGAAAGAATGGGGGCAAGGGTTCCCGTGGTAATGTCGGCGGGGAGGGGTCGGAATCGTTCCCAGGACGCAGAATGGGGCCGAACGACACCAAACACAAGGGGGGGTAGACGCAGTGTTGGGGCCGGACCCACTCAGGTGGATGTACACATTTTAGTATGGGATGTCGGCGGGCTCTCCCGCCCAACGGCTGGGCAGAACACAGCCCTTCCGGTATCGTTGGACTCGCCACGACTAGGCGATTCAAATGAGGGGCAACACGTCCGTCCTGCGTGTCAAGATTGAAAAAGTGTTTAAACGGCTGTGATAGGGAGAGTCTTGACGATGGTGGGGGCTGTCCCGGGTTAACAGGTAGGATGACGGAGAACCGCTGGGTATACTTAGGAATGTCTTGACAAGGCGAACATAATGAGTGGCAGTTTGCCCACTTTCGTGTCACAAATAAAGTTTCAGGTATTTTGTACCAACCTTTAGTTATTCCAAACTATGGGTAATTTGGCGGGTTGTGGCGAACTAGCGGAAAGTCGGGCAGAGGCTCACCGTAATTCGTTGTGCTCGCCGAAGGTAGGCGAGTTGGATGAGGGGTCGCATGGATACGTTTAGAGTCAGGGATCTAATACCATAATGGGTGCAACCCTGACAGAATTCATGTCAGTTTTGTGATGTATTATTTGATGAGCGCGAAGCAAAGGTGCAACTAGTATGACAGCGTTTGTGAATTGTTGGATCGAGACCCGCTTGGGCTCGTTGGATGCCCTGATGAGTCGGCTGCGTAATGATAGACAGGACTCCGGTCGACGATTCTGCGATAAGAAGAAGGGCCGGTTGCGATGGCGCTAATCAAGCGAGTTTAGTTAGTGATGGCTCGAAAACGGAAGTTCCAGCGGCCGTCCTCTGGCGGATCAAGGGGGTCAATTAACCCCGACGGCGTTCTTTGGTTATCCAGTGACATAGGCTGTTTGGCGAGATAGCTGGTTCCATCGAGGGTGGCCCTGTTCGCAAAACTAAGAGATCAGAAAAGCAACGATTCAACGAAATTGGCTGAGACTGCCGATTAAACATAGGATTTCAAACATCGGGATTTGACACAAGGTAGTGGAAGGAATGGTTCCTTAGAGAGGGCGAGGGAAAGGCCAGGGGCATTGAGACGAAAAACTATACGTACTACATAAATATATAGTATATATGTCGAGAATACACCGATTTTGTGCCTTTCTCAACAGCTAAACTTAGTGTAAGTAGCGGCTGTTTTGTTCAATTTCATCGTTTTTGTTCCTTAAATTTAAGGGTAAATCATCGTGCGATTCGTGGCCTTTTGGCCTTGTTTGGAAGCCCCGCAGATTCCCCATTGAAAGGTGCTCGGGTCACCTTCCCGAAATCTGAACCGTTGGGAGGCTACGGGCTGTCAAACGAGCCCGGCGGCCGTTGTTTCCGACTAATCGGAGCTATCGTACCGTTAATTTTAAATTGATTTTAGCTTATAGCTTTTCGTTGTTTTCGTGACCATGGCTGCACATTTTATTCGCGACCATGGCCACGTGTGTTGTTTTGCCTAAAGTAAATTTGATATTCCTGGGCGCAATTACTATCAATCCAATGTTCCAGCGAAAGCGAGCGGTGGCCTCCTATTTCCGGACGGTGCTACTTTTGAAACAGTGACTCTACGGGGGCGGGTGGTCAAATTCCGAATAAATTCAAGGATTTCCAGAAAAAGTTGGCTAACCTATTAAATCTCGACCATCGTTATTTTAGTTTCTTCGGGCTACGTTTCCACGGCGTCTAAGATAACACGTGTTTCAAGCGTGTCCGCTTAAGTTAGTAGACAATTATGATATAAATATAAACAGAAACATGCAACTGTGTATAAAGAGTAAACAATGGCATAAGCGTAAATGAGCAACAGAGGTTAACAAAGCATATACAAAACAATCACGACCATGACACCATGCCACAAGTTAATTCTCCATGAATAGAATATCCGCCGATCGGCTCGATACCACAGTACGATCATAAAGTGCTACGCTCTTTGTCCGACTAAAGTTCTGGAGGTCAAATCAGGCGTTTCTTGTCGGCTCTGTCTGCAAAATCATGCAAAACGCACGTAACGGATCGGAACGGTCTTGTTACAGAAATAGCACCCTTTCACTTGCGCAATTAGTACTATTAGATAAATTTCGAAAGCAATGTGAGCATATGAAGAAACACCCCGAAGAAATTGGTTCCTCCCCTTGTCTGCTCACTGTATAGATTATTTACCCCCAGAGCCGGCGAACTTGCACATCTATGCAAGTTCCGGTAGAGGAATCAGACCCACGGATCCCATATGGATTCACACTTGAGCGTACACATAATGGAGGTCTTACTAGAGCTACATCCGGAGTCCAAAGTGCATAGTGAACGCTTCGGGGAGATGACGTTGCCATAGGAACAAGCGGATGAGGTCGGCCGTGGGAGATCGTCAGAAGGAAGAACTTTTAGAAATTTTTTCGAATTTTTGCTAATTTTCCCTCGTTGTTTGCCACTTTTTTCTTCATTTCTGTTCGTTTTGCCCCTATATATGGAAATATCTTTCGCACGTATTCTAAGAAGGAGGAGGTACTGAGCCTCAGGGGATTCGGCCGCATCCTGGGATCCGGGACAGCTCGCTCCAGTCTGGTCTGAGCTTCCGGAGAGGATAGTCCTCCCTGCCCCATATGAGCATTTATGAATATAGAATTATTAAGCTTGTTAGTTTCGTTTCGCAACAATAAATGTACAAATGTAGATCCAAAATGCTGAAATATGACTTCTGGTTGATATTGAAGTACGTGTCGCGAACCTGTCTATGTAGTATTGCACTGCATCAATACAAACATGATCTTGTTTTAAAAAATACCAACGAGCAACACAGATTCACGGTTCACCATCCGCTTCCTAAATCCCCTGGGAAAGTATTAGCAATCTGTCATTACGTCCCGATAAGCTTAGAACAGCTTCACTATGCACCGTTTCTTTGGTCGACTTTTTCAGCGCTGCAATTACTCATTTTGAGGTGTCCATTCTGAATTATTCGTTACTGGGTTTGAATAGTTGTTCGGTACAAAGCTTCATTGCGAATAGTTTTCTAGCACTATATCTCATCAGCCGAAGCGAACATGGCGTTTATTTGAAGACAGTGCAATAATGATATTTTCGTTGCTGTCTTATAAAAATATTTTTTGTACTTTACTTCACTAACGTCAATCAACACCCAGGCCCGCCTGCCCCGGATTGGAGTAAGATTTCAATGAGCTGTAATTTTCAGCTTGCATGCATTCATTATCTGTAAGATCGTATGGTAAACAGTATCTCATTACTAAAACCTTCATTGTGTCCAGGATTATCCGTATCCGAGCCATCAGGTACATAGAACTACGTGAATTTCCATATATTTGCTGTCAAACAAGGCGACTCTTTCAGTGGAAGGCGACAAAACTTAGCATCGCATCTTCTGACCGAAGGATTACAGTAATAAAGCTAACTTCAAAAGAATTAAAGTTATATTTTGCCGTGATATAGAGCATTTCATATTATGATGCTGACTAAGAGTGATATGATATATCTGTGCAAGTTGTTGCTTGGTTTGTTCTGTGGAATACTTGCAGCCTGTTGGCAGGGAAATATACCCTAATAATAAATTGATTAAATTTTGAGCCCAGATTTTGACCAAATTTTGATAGAGTTTTTTGTATTTTTTAGTTAATTTGATTGTGCCAACACAACGCAAATCTTTTCTGGCATATAGTTTTAGCCAATCAGGGCATAAAGTAATAAAACCTGAAAATATTTAAACTCAAAATTTGAGGCCAAATTTTGAAGCAGATTGTTTGCCACAGTCTTTTGTTACAAATTACAATCAAATTTTGATTTAACTTTGATCTAATTTCGATGAGAATCGAATCGATGAGCTCCAATTTGTGCACTAATTTTTAGCTAAAAGTTCCCCGAGTGAACGCAGGTTTAGAAAATAAACATAGATTTTTTCGTATATTTTGATAATTTTATATAAGGTGTTTGTTTGTTGGTAATTTTAGAAAAATTAATTAATAGTTCTGTCCACAAGAAATTCGAGCCGACATTCATAGGAGCAAATCCCAACTCGTCTTTGAGTAAGTAAACACCTTATTAATAAAAAATTCTGCGCTATTTTGTAAAAACCGTCGTATTTTATTCAAAAGCAAACTGCTCACGTAGCTAGGATATCTAGGTATGTTATTTCTCTTCATGCCATTTTTAACTTCATATTCTGCGTTGCGGTTAGGGGTTGACCAGGCTATCAGGGGGGTTACCTCTCCCTCCCTTCTACGTCCGTGGCTTGTCTTTTTGTTTTATTTTCGCGTTTTGATTTGTGTACGAACTAATTTGCATAATTAGCACTAATTTTAGTTATTAGCTAGCATGTGTTAGCTTTTCTTTTGTTCATTTAGTTCAGTCTAAAGTCAGCAGCGGTCGACTTAGGTGCCTTTTCGGTTCCAATTCTCTGCATTTATTAGATTCTGGCTCCGATTTACTTTCTGATCTGGATTTATTTCTTAGTTGGTTTATTAAGCGATACTTAAGCATGTACAATCACATCACGAGTTGTTTTAGATTGATTGTACACCACATGCTTACCTAGATAGGTAAAATCATCTTTGAATTTGGAAACCAAATTTAACGAATTAATTACTTTTGCGAGTTCATATATTACTTTGGATTTATTTGGCTTTATGGACGAATGCTGATCGTTAATGTATATCTGGCTGCGCATCTGGTTATGGTAATTACAAAGAGACTAATCCCACGTGACATTAATTAACGTTGAGCCAAAAATATGCTGCACAAATAGGTACTTATTATCTTACTAAGTTACCTTTGTTCAAGTAATTTCCCAAGTAAAATCTGAGAGAGCAAGAGCGTAACCCAACTGTAACTGTATTGGAAATAACACGCGCCTAGCTGATCCGTCCGGCAGCGGGAACGTTAACATAAGTAACTTAAATAGTGTAACTTAAACATAAGTAACTTAAATACCATAAAGTCCTTAGGATCAGGTAATCAAATAAACGTACGAGTCGATCCGTCCGGCGACTATTTACCAACCTCAAAAGAGGAAAGCATAAGGAAGTATTAGAGTAAATCTAAGGCAAAGGTTAAGTTTAGGGAACGACCGAATACCTAATTTCACCGAATACCGAATATTCGGCCCCTACTATTCGGCCGAATACCGAATAGTTGTTCGCAACACCTATGTATGATGAGAAATCTATAAGTCTATAACTCTATAAATCCACCACTGTATGTACGTGCACCATGCAGCAGTTTTGTGTTGTGTTGCTGAGTCAGCGATAGTTTTTGTTCGATGAATTTTTTTGCTTTGTGCTCTCGTTTGTTAGGTTGAAGTTATAATTTTGTTTTTTATTGATTTTTTATAACTTCATTATTTGGAGAACGGCGATAATTGGTGCGTGAAATCATATCGTTAAAAAAGAACGGCTCAGTGCGAGGTGTTCGGGGGCGGTAGACTTAGGGTTAGGCTTATGTAGGTATGTAGAACGGCATAGCATGATGTCGCACTTCACATTCACGATGTGTCAAAGAAAACGAACAAATCCTGCTGCATTTAGACCACAAAGTATTAATTTCGCAACTATTATGGCAGCGAGATAGTGCACGGCTGATGAAAAACATAACTGTGGTGATCAGAACATTCGATCCGGCTGCGAACTGTATTGATGAGTCTCAAACGCATCTTGTCTTACCAAAGTTGCAACACGTTGGATGTATTTAGCGGTTTGCAGCATAATTATCAGGACTCCGGCCGTAAAATTATCTGGTGGGCAGATTTTGACTATTTTTCAACTAATAGCGGCCAGTCAACTATTCGGTATTCGGCCGAATATTGCCAACTATTCGGCCGAATAACGAATACCTACTATTCGGCCGAATACCGTATATTTGGTCGTTCCCTAGTTAAGTTACTCTAATAAACGTGCGGACCGATCCGTCCGGCGGTTTCGTACGAACCTCACAAGAGGACTTGGTAATACATACCCTAAATTCAAGTAGCAATTAACTTACTTGGAATATATAATTGTGCGCTCAAACCTGAGATTGAGAAATAGCAAGGCTCACTCAACTAAAGTCAAAGTGAAATGAATCGACTCTAAATCAAGTCCTAACGATACCCTTACATACAACGGAGTGGCAAGGTCATCTGTACTTATCAAGTCTTAAGTGCCAAAAGTATTCATATCAAAATATCAGTTATTGTATATATCAATTTTTATATGATATATACAATAACGTTTCATTAATTACTTAGCTAATTGGTTTGTTTTGTCATCACCCAATTAGCTGCTAAAAGTTATTTTTCTTGTGGAGTTATGCCGCCGAAAAAAATACCACCTATCCGTAAAAAATCAACGACTGGGGCCCTCTCGGGGGCCAATTCGGAGCCTGTTACACCAATCGACCTGGTCCCGTCCAGCTGCGCCTTTTGTCGTCTACCTGTTGGCGATGAGCGTACAACGCGAAACTTGCAACAGGTGGTGCCACACTATTTGCCTGAAACGGAACGACGACCAATAAGCTTTCGTTCGCGACAACCCATGCCTTCACTTTCATTGCATGCGTGATGATTGCCGGGCCAATGCTGCAATCACTGCCATTCAAGACGATGCAACAGCGGGTCGCCTGGATGTTCTCAAGGCCAAACTCGACAGCTTCACAGCCTCCCTAGGTACATTTCTTGGCTTCTCTGAAGCAAACCCCTTTCAGGTACTACTGCCACCGAAGTACAAGGAGCAACAACCAGGCCTGCGTCATATTCAACCGTCGCATCAAGAGGCAATACCTCTACCGCCAAGATCACAAATGACATTAAATCTGTGAACGAATTACAGAGCATCTAGTGTTAAGTGTGCCTGCATCACTCAAGTCAAAACAAGGGCATTCCCCTGACCTTATTCCTCAAGTATTTTTAAAGCAATCTCGATCAGCCTTAGCAAAGCAACTCTGTATATATAATATTCAATAAATCTATGTCTGAGGGTGCTTTACCACAGACTTGGCGTACTGCATATATTACTGCCATTTATAAAAAGGTGACAGTTGTGCACCGTCAAATTATCGCCCAATATCTATTACATCCTCAACTTCAAAAGTTATAGAAAAAATTGTTTGTAAAGCACTAAACAACCACTTGCTTTGCAATAACTTAATAAATTCTAATCAGCATGGTTTTATTACCAAAAAGTCCACTGTCACCTAACTTCTGGAATCGTATTATGATTGGGCCTCAGCAATAGATCAGGGAAAGGCAATTGACGTCTTATATATCGATCTCCAGAAGGCCTTCGACAAAGTTTCACATGCTAAGCTAATATACAAACTCAAATTATTTAGTATTGATGGTAATCTACTTAGCTGGATTCAAGCTTTTTGTCGCGGCGTACCCATCGCGTTCGAATAAATGATGCACATTCAGTTTATCACGTGGTAAATTCAGGTGTTCCACAAGGTAGCATCTTAGGACCTATATTATTTTTGTGTTACATTAATGATGTTATTGACTTACTACCTGACACTGTTTCGTGCAAACTTTTTGCAGATGATGCCGAAATCTACACAGTTGTGGGAAACAAATTCGGTGAATATGAGCTGCAGGTCGCTTTTAATATCTTCAAGCGCTGGTGCGAAGTATGGCAACTAGAACTCTCCGAATCTAAAACAGTTTTGTTTACATTTGGGAAATCAGCGCTCTATGTTCTCTTACAGCTCGGAATCTTTCTCTTTTATGGATAGTAAGCCTCATGTTTCTGATTTAGCTATCACCATGGAACAGAATTTAAAATTTACCATTCATTGCAATAATATTATTACCAAAGCATATCGCATTATCAATATGTTATTTTGTTGCTTTTCTATCAAACAGCAAGATTGTTACATAACTGCCTATAAGAGCTACGTCCTTCCTGTTCTGGAGTATGGATCTCCTTTATGGTCGCCGCAATATCTCGCACTTATTGATAAGCTTGAAAAAGTGCAACGTTATTTTACCCGCCGGTTACTGCATCGTATTGGATTAAGCTACGAAGCCTATCCTCGCAGACTAAATTTATTTAATCTAGAATCGCTTGAATTACGCCGTTTATATAATGACCTAACAATACCTTAAAACTATGTACTAGACCTTCTTCAACAAACGCATTGCGTCATGATTTTTTCACGAGGATAACTTTTGTTTGGAACAGTCTTCCTGAATATGTTAATGAAAATCAACCACTTATCTGTGCCAGTAATCATAAACGTTTCAGATCACGTCCAACCCTTGTTGACTTATCTAATTTTCTTCAATGGAACCGCAATATGGGCTTAGAGTAAGTGGGTGTACCCCTTCTAGCGTAGTTTAACAAACATGTTCTATAACCTATTTTTCAGAGCTCCTAAAACCCCAGCACACAACCGTCTTCGACCACCGCAAACTTAAAGACTGACGTTTTCTTTACTTATCTAACCTGTTCGAGCTTAATTTGCATGGAATCTGTTTAGCATGTTTGCAAACCTGTAAAACGTTACGGTTACTCGCAATTTTGCCTTTTACGAATTTTTGTAATTTTTTTCTTAAAAACCTAGCTATGTAATTTGTGCTAGATTGTGTTCGAAATAAATTTATTTTAATTTCAATTTATTACATAACTTCTTTTCTTTTAGGCGTATTCAGAATGCAGAAGCTATGTCATTGTCATTCATTTGTTGTTATATATGTTGTGTGTTTTATTACTGCTTATTTTATTAATTAGTATTTTTGGTTTGTTAATAAATCTAAATCTAAAAAGGCATAGGTGGCTCAAATAGCGGTGCGTTAAATAACTGGAACCGAACCGGTGTGCAATAAATATTGGCGAATTATACTAACTGTTAAATAAACATTCTAACTTCGGCTGTGTTGACTTTATATCTGAACCAAAGCCTGACCTATTCGAAGTAGTCACGCCGCAAAGCCAAATATAATAAGGCACGGGAAATAAAGTAAACGCGCGCCAAGGAAAGTTATCATAATTCCCCACCGGCATACTACTGGTCACGCGCACGGACCACATATCTTCGACTCAAGAATCCCGTTCCAATTTAATAATCTGATAGCCGCCATAATAAATCATAGTCCACCCCTATTGCCATAAAAAGAAAGAACAAAATATGCTGACCACGATGTCGTGTAAAAGTGGGGAACAATTTTAAATTAAATTTAAAATAATTTGGTCAATATTTTCACAAAAATTAAAATTGACCCTAGCCCCAAATAAGGCATAACCCACAACAAAAACTTATCTATATTGTAATAAAAATTATTAATCCATATAATCAGGACGAATTACGAAAGTCCATCTTAAAACCTAAAATATCAAAAATGCGACTCCAAAGAACGCCACCTGGACCAAGTGCGCAAAAAGAACATTAGTTAAGTCAAAAAACACCGATAGCGAAGACCAAGAAGCGTTGAAGGAACTCGAAGAAATAATGCGCGAGTTCGACCCAAATACCCCGGAATCGAAAAGAACGGAACAACAACCCAATAAGGATTGCATGCAAAAAACGTACACAGATACGTTCCAAGATGAACCAAGCATAGAAGAGTTGTTCCCAAATATAAAAGATCCGGGAAATAATACAAATATTGCTACGGCAGAAAGAAAAACAACTACAGTATATAGCGAGGCATGCAACATTAACGCAAGAGTTACAACAGGTATGCTAAAAGATGAAACTAAACGGATCACAAATTCCGTTGGCTCAACCGATAACGGAATCACGAAATACTGTCGATGAGGACGAAATAATAATTCGACAGAATAATAGTACGCAACAAAAACAATCATAAGAATTAAGCCAGAATAATTGTCGACCAAAAATCGTAATCCAAGGTGTAGAATACGATGAGCCAAACAAACGTAAACCAACGTGGTATGAACTGTAACCAAATTGGTACAGTCCAAAATCAATGTGGTATTCAAACGCAAAATAACGATAGTGACGATCAAATGGAACCAAATAACGATCAACGCGGAATTTGAAAAGAACAATGTGATACGAATCAAATACGATTCAAGCCAAATAATGACCAAATAATTTGTGATCAATGTGGTATTTAAACAGGGAACGACGTAGTACAAATCAATCGATGAATGTATGGAATCAAATACAAGTACCACGCGTAATTAATGGTGGTACTACCCAAATGGCGAACATATGTAATCGGATACAAACCCCGTACACAACAACAAACTGTGGTGAACTTTAAACAACGAACACTTGGAATCAACACCAAGGAATAGCTACTGGCGCAATTCAAAATGTGGTACATTAGTGTTACGGTATAACACCAATAGCCCCACAAGGCAATCAAATGCGATTCATTACAAACAATTCAATGATTAACCCCGGGGCTGGTGGGTAGCCGCAGCTGGTACAAAATTACCAAAGTCTTGATCTGTATCGGGAGTCTGCCCCTATTCCCAAAAAGCCAAAGTTTTGATCTGTAGCAAGAGTCTGGCATCCTCGCTTCTCCGAAAACCTCACACGTCTTTCCCTCGAAAATTTTTACCTATGGCTCGGTTATTAGTGAAACTTAGTTCGTTATAAAACACTACAGCAGCCATTTTATCAGATCCCCTACCTTGATACCCCTAGTTTAAGCCTATTTTTTTTAAAATCCAATAATCTTTTTTTGGCGGAGGGGGAGTAAGAACGGAGGAGGACAAAATTTTTCATTTTTGTTTTTTCTTACCATAAAGCCTAAAATTCGCAGGACACAAACAAATAGTTTAAAGCTACGGAGTCTTCAGACTGTACTAGACACCCTTTTGAAAACTATAAGTGAACTTTCTGAATACATGAAAATTGAAATTTTATCTCTTTTGGGTGGGTGGCGTTATGGACAAATTAGCGCCTCTGCCATCATGGAGTCGCTGCAATATTACGTTTGACGTAGTGACATTTCACAACGCGGTACTAACGTGCTTGCTATCATGTTGAGTGATTCCATGCTTAATGTATTTGACGAGTATGTTGAAGAGCCACTTTCCTATTAGCATCATCATTGCTTAAAATATATATGCTACTACCGGTTGCATCAGCATTTCAAACAAACCTTAATTCGTTCATTTGACTTCGCAAAAACAGTTCGAGTAAGTCTTGGTAACCTTTTAATAATTTTAATATCAGGGAGTAATTAGGGAGACTAGATTAAACTAATTTTTATCAACTTAGATTTACCGAGTACTTCATAAGCCCATATTGCAAAGTTTCGTATTCGTGAATGGACAAACGGTCCTGCTCCTCGTAAATTCTGCAGCTGGCTAATCTCATACAATGTTTAAAAAACTGAATTCTCATATAACTTCTATTCCACGGTTAACGAAAACGGAAGCTCGACAAGAAAGCTTGATATTGGTGTTTATTTTATCATGCTAAGCACATGTCCAAAATACACCTACCTATGTGACTTTCCCTAACACTGCATCGAAACTTTGATGTTACTGATATCATATGCAATCACTAATTGCAGCTTATTGCCATTTTGTATAAGCTATTGCGCTTACAGATATTTTGCAAGCTCATGTAAATTATGACTAGCCCAAGCCTCAGGCCGACGAGTCTTGAAAACATTTGGGACGATTTGAAAAGCGGTTTGGAAACGGTTTACACTAAGGATCAGACGATGCCCAAGAACCGTTACATGCAGCTTTATACGTAAGTTGGTATGATGTTAGCATTACAGTACATATGTTTGCGCATCGAACTGAGCTGCTTGTTCTTTTGCGTTAAGTACTTTGTGCTATCTGGTTTAGCATTTTGATACCACGAATCAAGAAGTATTGTTTTAGTGGCTTGTCATTAAAATAAATAGAAGTAATTTCAGCGAAAACTGAACTGCTTTTGTCGCCAATGTTTTATGTAGGAGTAAAAGTTGATGTTTAGTACGCTGTTTCGTTTTTACTTCTTACAAGAAACATAAACTTAAATATTGGAAAATATATATGTCGTTGACCTGGCGATCAAATAATGTCCATTGCCGTATGGGATATTCAGTATCTTGTACCTGGACTTTAGTGCGGTTTGGAATCTAGCAATTTGATGATACAGAATTGGAATTTTTTTCGGCAATTTGTAACTAGTGGCAATGCACTGGCCTTAAAGTAAAGCAGAGAGATAATTTAATAGTGGACAACTAATCAAGTATTCTATGCCTGTGTCCTTTCATAAATCTATGGTATGTAACATAAATTTAGAAATGTGCTTGCCGTGGTGTACATATCCATTTTCTTACGTTTGTTTCTTTTCCAGTCACGTGTACAACTATTGCACATCAGTAAACCCATCATCACAATCGACGACCGGTTTGGGTCATGCTCCCGGTAGAGGAGCTCGTAATCGCCGAGGTGGCCCAAATGCGGCAAATGCTCATAACGCTGGGTCTGGTGGTGCAGAATTTGTTGGTCTTGAGCTGTACAAAAAACTGAAGGAATTTTTCAAGGCATATGTTATCAATTTGTTTCAGGTTTGTTGGTTATTTTTGTAGTTTTTATAATGTTTTGTGTTTAATTCCTCTCAACAAAACTAATGTTATTTGCCATAATACTGCTGCTGCGTTTAGGAACAGTTTCCGACTATGAGGAATGTTGCGTCATAAAATATATGAATTTTCCATACGAAAGAATGCATGATAGTTTTATTTATTTTTGCCACTAAGCATTTCTTACATAATAGCTGGCTCTCCACAGTACCAGAATTTAACATGGGGCCCAGTACCGTTAATGCCTGGGGGAATTTCCCTAGAGTTATATGGGGAAAACCTTTCCTTCAGGTTTATTGCAGGGGTTATAATTGCATTTTATCTTGTATTTCATGCATTTATGACATGTATATATACAACAGTTATATATTTCTTTTGCATATTTATTAGTTTCCTACTGAAAATGCAAATTTATGCAGGTTATACTTATGGTGTCATTAAAAGCCGAAATGTAAGCTGTAATATTGAGTTTTGCTATAACCGTTTTTGTTAACACTATTAGGTTTAGTGTCTCCTCAAAATCCATGGGGGTTGACCTCGGAGATGAGCGCCGAAATCCTGAAGACCCGGCTCTTGTGGAGAGGCCAGTACGAGTACTCTTGTGCATAACCATGATGCTTACGATAAGGTAATCGATCCAGCCATTCTATGCTCGGTTGTTATTCAAGCCTGTGTCTATATCTACATCTATAGAAATATACTACTGCAGGTTGCTGACTTCTCCAAGCAACCGAATTTGTATCTGGAAACCTAGTTTGGAACTTTGGGGTCTAAAAATACCATCTTGGGAGCGATTTCCCCAGTTCAAGGAGGGTATATATTATAAATAGCAGTCCGAAACCGTCTCAAATATGTGTAATTTAATAACAGACTGCTGCTATGAATGTCTTGAAAGGAAAGTTTTTTTTACGAATTTATCTTCACAGGGAAAATTTTTGTTCAAAACAGGAAAAATTCGCATATTTTTACTGCAGTGGATAAAAGTTTGCTATCTTTTTAGCAGATAAGAAAACTATTTGAGAGACATGAACTATGGGCTCTCCATTCGCTGAAAATTTTGAAAGGGGCGATGAACCAGGGGCGCCCGATTTTGCCAGGGGGCATTTTGCCAAGAGAAAAACGATTAAAAATCGTGTCAGAAACACTGCCAAAACGCTTTTGATGGAGAGAGAAAGCCATTTTGAAGCAAATTTTGGTAAAATTTGTGAAATTTTTGGCTTTAGAACGGAATTCTAGTACAAATTTTGATCAAATTTTTGTACTTTGAACCGATTGGAAACTAAAAAATATTTCCAGAGGCGGTGAACCTGGGGAGCCCAAAATTTCGACACGGGGCGTGAACCGGTGGCACTTGTTTTGAACCAGGGGAACCGAAAAATGCCAGGACCATTCCCAAATTCGCCCCCCCCAATTTGGAGAGCCCAGAACTATATGAAGGCCAAACTTTACAGAGGACACAAAACGTTGGGAGTTTTCGGGCATGGGAAACTCATTGCCAGTGTTAGTTTTACTCTGCGGCTCATGGTTCTTTGGGTACGAGGGTATGGCGCCCCAATGGTTCGGGATCAGAGGTCAAAATGACGGGTTTTACACCATTTTAGTACCTTTCACGGAAGCACGGTTATTTTTATGTTAACTTTCGAATTTTTTTCTCTGGTTGGTTTTATTTCGTAGTAAATGATAAATGCCTATGCCTCTTTTTTGTTTTTCGATTATGGCTCCTGTTCTAGAGTTATGAGGTTTGAGGAAATTAGAAAATTTATTCTGACGTCTGGGCGGCTGAAAAGTTTAATTTGGGGCTTTTCGATCGTCGGAAACGCATTGCCCGTGTTGGTTTAGCTCTGTGACTTATGGGTCCGTGGGTATGGCGACCCAAGGTTCGGGGTCAGAGAGTAAAATAAGGTTTTTTACCTCATTTTAGTACCCTTTACGGAAGCAAGATTATTTTTATCTTAACTGTCGAATTTTTTTCTGCTTGGTTTTGTTTCATAGTAAAATGATAAATGCCGATGCCTCTTTTTGTTTTTCGATTAAGGCTCCGGTTCATACGGTTTGAGGTATGGCGCCCACGTAGTTCCTGGAAGCAAAATTCGACAATTTGTTCTGATGTCCTGAACGGCTGAAAAGTTTCACGTGGGGTTTTCGGGCATGGGAAACTCATTGCCAGTGTTGGTTTTACTCTCTGGCACATGGTCCCATGGGTATGCGGGTATGGCGCCCCCAAGGTTCGGGATCAGAGAGCAAAATAAAAGTATTTACCTCATTTTAGTACCCTTTACGAAAGCAAGATTATTTTTATCTCAACTTCCGAATTTTTTTCTCTGATGGTTTTATTTCATAGTCATATGATAAATGCCGATGCTAGTCAAGTGATAAATGCCGATGCCTCTTTTTTCTTTTTCGATTAAGGCTCCGGTTTATGGGGTTTGAGGTATGGCACCTCCGTGGTTCCTCGAACCAAAATTCGAAAATTTGATATGAAGTCCTGGGCTGCTGAAAAGCTTAAATTGGGAGTTTTCGGGCATGGGAAACTCATTGCCTGTGTTGGTTTTGTTCTGTGATCCATGGATCTATGGGTACGGGCTTATCGCGTCATCATGGTTCATCGACCCAAAATTCCTAATTTTACTGTTACGTAGGCTTAGGCTTGCGTCCTGAGAGGCTGATAGCTTGGGAGTTTTTGGGGCATGGGAAACTTATTACCGGTGTTAGTTTTGTTCTAACTTGTGCGGTATTGTGTGATATCCACATATAGCATATCAACGTATGCTATCGAGGGCTGATTGGATGTGCACGTAATAGGCGTAGCTGTACCTAATTTTTACTACGTTCTGCAATCTGGATAGAGTTACTAGTATAGGAGTTTATGACTGCGCACAGTACGGAGAGCTGGGATCAAATTCCTATCGTTTATAAGTATATTTTTAAATTTATTTCAGCAAGGTGAAGGGCTTATGGACGAGCAAGTTCTATCATTCTATACAAAAGAATGGACCGATTTTCAATTCAGCTGCCGCGTTGTAAACGGCATCTGTGCTTATTTAAATCGACATTGGATACGTCGCGAGTTAGATGAAGGTCATGGGAATATTTATGAGATTTATCCTGTAAGTTGCTGTTATCATTTCGCTTCGCAAAAATAGAAAACCTAGTTGCTGCTGTTATGTAATAACATTACTTGCACAAAAGTATGGGGCTTCCCTTCTGCCGAAAGTGTGTGTTTAAGTGTTTATTAGTAAAATAGTTGCACCTATTTTGTAGATCCAGAATATTAATTGGTAACTGTACGTACATAAGCCCACGTATTTATTGCCTAAAATATGTAATATATCGCCACGCGTTCCAATGTTTTTTAACGGCAGATAAATTTTAATTTAAGAAAATTGGTTTTGTCTGCAGTTAAACTTTGTGTTTTCGGCCATTTTCATGTCCCACAATTGGAGCACTTTCCCTAATTGAAGCGGAGCGCGCGGATTTTCCACCGACCGCGCTTGGGGGAAAATCGTGACAATTTCATTTTTGTCTGTCACTGTCACGCACAACAGCTCCAACCTCATCTTCGGGGTCAAAATATCAAAAAATACGTTCTTCATCTTTGCCAAATTTGGCTGAACGGGTACCAGTATAATTCATTCCGACCCTTTGCCAGAAATAACTAGTAATTTTTCGAATTTCGGCATGTTGTTGCGTGTTGTTACCTTACAACAGTTGTATATTATGTTATTAAGCACGGTGAATACAATGGTTTTGTTATTTAGAGTCCAACACGGCTAAATTATGCATTTGATGAGGTTTCAAGGGTTTTTACGAACGACCAACCCGTTTTCCAAAATGTAGTGAGTTTTCATTTCTTTGGTTATTTATTGCTTGCAGGGCATCAAGAATAGCCTATATATAGGTTGTTCGGTACACTCAATACTATGACTTGTCTAACTAGACTCCAGCAGGAATATTTCATATTTTTCTGATGTTTTCAGATTACTTAGGGTCAATGTACACGATTGGCAGAATATAGTCTGTCTTGAGTAGTTTGGTTGCGTATTGCGTACAGTGCATCAAGAGTGGTCT
The DNA here is from genome assembly GCA_030248225.1 of Trileptium ribeirensis. Lineage (NCBI taxonomy): Eukaryota > Metazoa > Nematoda > Enoplea > Enoplida > Thoracostomopsidae > Trileptium > Trileptium ribeirensis. The sequence goes on along the minus strand of JASANE010006106.1, from coordinate 64,317 downwards.
ATGTATAGGTCTTTAGGCATGCTCAATACGATGGCTGGGTTATCTAGAGACTAGCACGAATACTTCGTGCAATTTCAGTTTTTGATGGGATTAGGGTCTGGAGCTTTTAAAGTTTTCAATGAGTTCAAAGTTACAGACGTTTTATAACATTAAACACTAAGCCTGCTGTACAAGCGGTTACACAAAGCTACCACTTATGAAACCAAAAGTTTCACCCTCGCCTGCAAGTTACTATTAAGGTTTTGGCTTGTTATGTCGTGTAAACATTGGCGGAATAACAATCACATAATATACATATTTAGCAGGGAGTAACCGGAATTCCGGTTCCGGCGAAAATCGTGTTCCGATTGCGGTTCCGGCAAAAGAAAAAAACCATACCGGAACGAGAATTCCGGTTTAAAAATTTTTTTGAAATTTTTGTATTTTTGCTTCATCTGTAGTCCAAACATATACATGTAATATATACACAATGATCAAGTTCCAATACAACCAAACAAAGACCTGCAAGAGTTTGTTAACAAAACAAAACCACCTTGATGCTTGTAGCAGCTATTTTACGCATTCAGATGTCTGTGGGGTATGTTGGTAACAGTATCCAACTCGGTAACAAATTATGGATTGTTTAGAAGCGTATATTTAGCTGTAAGCTTGGCTAACATAAATTGCGTCAAGCACCAGCCAGTGTGCATGTAAACTTTGTAAGTCAGTGCACATTGAAGTAAAGTAACATGTCTGCACTGCGACTTAACCAGAAACTGTGTTTTTGGCAATGAACTGTATTTATTGAAACTACGCGAGCAGTATAACAATTTGCCTCATTTATAGCATTCTGATCAGAAAGTTATCATCATTATCATGTAGCTGACGGGCAATGGTTGTACAACGATAGCATAAACTACGTTTCTGTCGAATGATCAGAAATTTTTAGTATACCTTCCTTTATGTTCTTTTAAAACCAAGTTAAATATATCAATAATTTCAAGTTGGTAAAGAATAACTCATGTGTAGAAAGGAGGCGATTGGAGACATAGCGAAAGTGTTGATTTCCCGCTCCATGCAAATATGTTTATAATACAAGCACATTCAGTTTGACGCAATTTACGCAAGCTTTATAGTGGAATGCATTTTTTGCCTTGGGTGTTCAAAAACCAGCATATTGATGGTTAAATAAACATTATTTGCTTACCCAGTCTCTTCAAAGTTCCATAGAGGCAATAATGCCATCGCAATACATTAAGTTTAATGTAAAAGTTATTTTAATACATTTTAAATCCACTGTAGCTTAATTTCTTGCTTTATCTGTTTTACTATAATATAAGTTTCGAAGGCCAGGTTCCGGATCCGGTTTAAATTGACGATTTCGGTTGCGGTTATTCCCTGATATTTAGGAATATCAACAGTTCCCTCGAAGTATGTATATAGATAATATTTGGCGGTAGTATGTAGTCACTCCTGCTAAATCGCACATAATATATAACGTTTATGATTCTACTGTATATTTTACTGGCGCTCATACTATGTTTTTATCCGTGCTCGTAGTTACCGGTATATACTATTTTTTAGTTGTCCCTTGTCACGTGGAAAGAATTCCTGTTTGATCCACTGCACGAACAGGTAAATATTTTGCCATATTTTTTCTTTACATAATTGTGACCATATATGCTGCTTCGTGCGTTTCAACTTACCATTGACGGTGGTACATCCCGGAGCTCTAGGCTGTGAACACATGTGGTATTCAGAAACACGGAAAGGCGATTACTCCATCCGGTGGGGTACGAGCAGATTCGATTTGCTGATCCCATCCAGACCCCGAGTTTGTTTGATTATGGTGTTTGCTATTAAAGATTGTATGTCGTATCTTAAAGGCGGGGTTTTAAGAACAGAAAATTTATTTTTACTGATAGTCAGGCAACAATTAAAGTTTGTTTAGTTACTCTTTAGAAAGCCTTTCGACATATACATGTTGGGTAGAAATTGCATATTTACCTTAGAAAAATTAGATAAAATCAGTGTAGATCTTAGTGCTGCCATTATGGAAAATGAAGAGGCAGATTAGAATGGTAACTAGGGTGAATGACTGCAGCTGTTGTGCAGAATCACAACTCCTTAAATGGAGCTGTAAATAAATGGGTTGACAAATTTGCAACAAGTATAAGAAATCTGAATTATACATCAAACAGAGAGTATTATTTTTCAAGAGAAACTGAATCTGGGTAAAATACCTTAGGACTCTTGACAAATGAAAATTGCCGTTCGCCATGTTTGCTACTGCGTGCCCGCGAGCGGGAAATTGACTTCGGTAGCGGGAGAAGCGGGAAATTGACCTCAAAAGCGGGAAATTTAAACAAAAACTTATTTTTTTAATATTTCCTGAGGCGTTGCCAGACGTTTGCGGGTTTTCGAGCCGATCTTACCGCCATGGCCGATACAGTGTGTTAGCTGCCTATTGCGACCTCACCATGTGGATCATAGCTGCCGCTATGCGTCGCGTCAAATCCCTACATGTAAATTTGACGGACGATGAATCGTGCTTGTGTGCCAATAAAAACGGCTAATTTTTCTCATGTCGCCTTTCCTGGAATGGCGGCGTACGAAAAATTGTGCGTTTTTATTGGCACACCCTGTATATATTTGTATGTTGCAGAATTCATAAATACATTATGACTACTAATAGAAAATCATAAGTTTCTTTCTAAATGGCTTGATAGGGCCTTTATCCGCCCGGTGCTAGTTTATTTACGGGAGTGTCCGGGTGATAAGCAGAAAGCGCGCTGTGCCTTGTGTCACTCCGATTTCTCAATATGCTCGATGGGTGCGACGGCCATCAAATCCCACCGAGAGGGCAAAACACACAAGAAAGCTGCTGGCGCTGCAAGTATCTTCACACTGTTATCAGCACCTGCGCAGGGGCAGGATGCTTCTACTTCGTCAGCCCCTGCAGAGCAAGTCGCTGCACCGGATGGTCAAGGGAATGGAGTTGTAGCTCGAGCTGCTGCTAAGGAGGTCATGGGCGGCATTCCGGCTTTCGTAGTTAAGGATGAAGTTACGAAAGCCGAAGTTCTATGGACTTTGAAGTGCGTCAGCAGTCGCTTTTCCTTCCGAAGTTACGAGGGAATCAGCAGTCTGTTTGGCAGTATGTTTCCTGATAGTGAAATTGCCAAGAACTTCAGTCTTGGTAGGGACAAAGTGGCTTACTTCGCAGTTTTCGAACTTGCTCCGTATTTCAAGTCGACCATGAGAAACCGTTATATTTCGTAGTATCATAGCTTATTAGAAAAGCGGGAAATTGCTTGAGAAAAGCGGGAAATCAACATCTGAGATTGCGCGGGCACCCTGTTGCTATTACAGAACATTACCATGTTACCAGGCACATGCTGAAATTAGGTCTTAGATAATTGACTGATACAATTGATGTATGAATAAAGTTGAGACAGTTTCAGATTGTTTGTTAAATTAGGGGAATCATATTTGGTAAAAGTAGTTTTAGTATAATACACGCATAGCAAGGCTAGACAGGTGTTTGATTGTCTGGTCCCTTGCTGAAACCAACAGAGTGTAATAATAGATAATTTAGTGTTTTACATAGTTGGAATAGGAAATGTGGGATAGCGCAATATGCTGCTATTGGATGGCTCTATTTCAGTTATGTTGGCCTTGCCATGGAGGGGTTAATTTTTGGCTGCTCTGCCAGGCCCTTTCAAAGATTGGCTTATCACAGGTAAGAACAAAGAACTGGGTTTCGGTGTGGGAGGACTGAGGGGTATGATTCATCATGTCTGCACGCTGACTCCTATTAGCCGCCTCCTTTCCCCTCCAAATTTGACCACGAGAGAATGTATTTCCTGTCAGTGTAAGGTGCAGTTATAGTAAATTTTGGCATTTGTTTCCGGTCTCAGTCATAGAATCCAGTAATACTGACACAGTCATGCATATTAAACAGCACATATATCTGTTTATATATATACTTATGGAAGTCGCGCGCTTCTGCTCCTCCTCTACTGCTAGTTCTCTGTCACAAAATCACACGTATTAGCTTTTGGTTGGTTTTCAATTTGAGAGCTTTTCGAGATAGTTCAGTTTGTCTTTTTCTTATTGTAGTCACTTAGTGTATACTTTTCATTGAACATTTGGGAGCACTGTTGTAATTTTTGCTTCTGCATGAAGAGTGTGGACCCACGCTGGTGTACGGGCAGTTACTGCGAACTAGGTCGAAGACGAATTTCGCTTTAGTGGAAAATATAAAATATTACCCTTCTTTTTAATCTCAACTCTTCTCCGCCTTCCCCCTCTTCGAACTCGCCATGAGAGTAGATCCTCGAGTTAGAAGCTCGATGGAATCTCGGCCAGCACTTCTATTTTGAGGTAATGTCAAACATAGTCGTACTAACTGGAAACAGATATAATAAACTTAATACTACTGCGTTTGTTTACATTATTCGTGGTAAATTCTAGAGTAATGGGGAGCTTTGCCTGAATAAAAGAAACATATATATAACAATTTCATGTAAATATACAACAAATACGACAACAATATATACATGCTGTAAAGCGCGGAAAACGCGATAAAATGTAAGTGTGAAACCAACAGCTTAACTGACAGAACGGTCTTCCACTTGCCCAATTTGAGGGAAATTGCAATTTGGTATCTTGGTATCCTCAGATAGGAATTGGTGGTTGTCAACTTAAAACCATAAGGTACAGAGGCACGTTATATTAAGTGTTTAACTTGTATATCATTCTATCTTATAAACAAACCCTGATTAGCTGCGATTTCAATGGTGCTCTATCTTAGTCATATCATTGGACGACGGATTAAAGTCAGAAATTTGTGATGGCTCGCATGAGGATAGCTGGATGTGTTTATTGCTTCAGTTGCGATATATAAACAAGCGCATGTAGTTTGTTCAGAGATAGTTGTGTATTCCGCTTGTTGACCAGTCGCGTCTGCGCAAGACGGTTTAAATACTTCGGTGGAACTCTTACGCGACGACTTATACTGACGGAATTTCAGCAACGTTTATTACTTATCTAATATGTTAGCGACAGATTACACTCGAAAACCCACCATCGTAAAATTTTGGATCCAAAACCCAGTAATATATATAAATTTTGGCTGAATATGCTGTGTTTCTTGCAATAATCTGGTACGGCACTACCATTTTCTGCAAAAGCGAACTAATTACATCGATAATTACAATATCAGTGCGCCTAACTGGTTGAAATTTTTGCAGTGTATGAGCCTAATAATAGTTAGTGTTCAGTGCGACGGTATCATAATTAAAATGCACAAAATATTTTTATACTACAGGATCTATAATATAACCGTTATTGTCTAAAATTCACAATTCATTGGGATCAGCCCGGAGGGAGGGTTTTGCCGGCTCCCCTCCCATCATGTAACAGTCTTACTAACGAATCCATGGAAAATCATACATTGCAATGTTTACGGGCCATGGGGCTAGATGAATATAAACATCATACGAGTTGGAATTAGTACGACGTAAAACATGATGCTTAATTATTTGTATATTTACTAAGACATGTTGTGGAAACGTTTATATCACATTTTTCAAAATGATATGTTTTCAAAATATTATTTTGCATCGTTTTATGCATTTTAGGTCACTGGCGCTGTTCTGAAACTTATTGAACGAGAACGTAATGGGGAACCTATTAATACAAGCTTAATACAGGGTGTAATCAACTGTTACGGTAAGTCATAAAAATACCGAATTTCAAATTAACACTAATTAAAAAATTCATTTTGCGTCTGCTTTCTTAGTTTTTTTCGTAACACAATAAATTAAATTTAGCTCTAAAATTGCTGGAACTCCCTGAGGAGTCTAATCAACTCACATAAATGGATTTTTGACGTTCGTTTGTTTTCATTTGATGTTGGAATGAATGTGATATTTTTGGTTTGATCAGATTGTGTGCATATAAAGTAACTTATGATAGTTTTTGAAGCTAGCATGATAGTTTAGGACATAGAAAAACCAACAAACTGGATTTTGATATCACAATCCTGACCTGTCCACAGCCCTCCGAAAAGTGGGAAGGAGGAAACAACGGGGAGCCCTTATGTTCGTTCTCAGGGGAAAACTAAAAGTGGAATAATTGACGGAGGCAAGACGAGCCACCGAAGGTGGTGAGTCGCAGCCGGAGGCGTACATTTAACTTTTTATATATCAATATACTAGACACAAAATTTCAATTTTCTCTGTGACTTTTTTTTTGTTTGTCACAGACAGGTCTGCAGGTTGAACGCCTGGGCCGATTTTAGAAATTTTTTTTTCTTCGTGTTGCATATTCTCTTGCGGAGTGCCCTTTCATTGAGCACTTTTTTCTACGAAAATTGCTTTGTACTCAAAATTAAGCAAATGTTGCTCAAACTTAGGGATTTTTGCCATTTTTTCAGCTTTTTCACCGCATCTCGACAACCGTTCGTGCTATTTCGGCGATTTTTTTACATAAAATGTATTTTCACGTTTTCTAAACAGCTGTATATAGCTGATTGACGTATTTCATCTCTTTCCTTAAAAATTAAGCAAATTCTCTTAAAATTGACTTAGGGAAACCTAAGTTCATCATATCTCGACAACCGTTCGTGCTATCTCGGTCATTTTTTGACATAACATGTACCTTCACGTTTTCTAAAAGACTGTATACGAGTGATCTACTTACCTTTATAAATTCTCTTAAAATTAAGCAAAGTCTCTTAAAAACGAGTGAAAAATTATTAAGTGTGTTATAACTTTTGAATGACTCGGCCGATTTGGACTAAATTTCATTGATGGGTACAACTTGATAGATGTATTGTCATTCTACTGTATAAATAACTAGACGTTTTCATGTCTTCCTCTTATTATTGTTACCAAAAATGTTAGAAATTCCACAAGCTGTATGCACTATTCACGCCGTTGTTAACCACCATGCCTCCGTCACCCACGTTTACGTGTTACTAGTTATTTCCATGTTTTCGTGCATTTTTACTACGTTTTTCTCGTGTATTTTCAAGCTAAAAAACGATATTTTAGCATTATAGATAGTGGTAATTAATGCTTAAAAACAATTTGCAAACAAAATACATAAATTTTCAGACATAATTTTTTTCAATTAGTTGACCAGGGCTGGTTTCGGCCGAGTTGGGACGGACATGGGAGAATATCTCACGAACACAGGGGGATTTGGAAAGGTAGGGGATCCCACCCCCCACTGTGGACAGGCCAGCAACCTAAGGTTTTATGGACCTGTGCTCTGGTCACTACAATATTCAGCCATCGGTTTTAGCAATAGCAAATATTAAAATTCTGAGTGTTGATATGTAATTCAGAGAGATATACGCAGCCGTATTGAGCATTAACAAATAGGCCAATTATAAGAGGCTCTATGCTCTTCGGGGGCTCAAGGGCTCATTAAAAACTCATCTTGATACAATCCTGTCTGGCAGATGAGGGTAATAGCAACCGAACGAAACTCCGGCATCATCAAGCACACCGCCATATTTTGTGCGGTGGGGGCAGGTCAAATCCTTTGCAGTCTTAAGGGGCGGAGGGCGATTCAAAAACTTTTGCCGGTCGTTCTGTGGCGGGGGGATGTGCATTATGACCTCCAAGAAATAAAGAGGGTAAGGCCGAAAGCGCTTGTGTTATCAAATGTCAGTATACATTAGAGTGTAGGGAAGTGTCATTCTGTTTTCCTATGCACTCTTAGTTGTACATAGACGAATAATGTCGACTATAGCTTACAGGATTGTACTTGCTTGAAATTTATCTAGTACGGCAGACGATAGGGGCGTACTGTGTGGAAACATGATATCTGAAATTATAATTTGTTGAAATTTGTGATTTATATAAATTTATAATATCTTCATTTTTAAGGAATTGGATGCATAAATTAAGGATATTATGGTTTAGATATGTGCTGAAAATGGAAATGACGTTGGACTTCATGTATTGCTTTGCATATGTATTGTTGTCCTTGAAGAGATAGATGTCATGCAGCTCAGTTCAGGACCTATAATTTATCACTCAGCGCAGACTAACCGCTGTATCTTCGCTGTTTCTCGCCGCGCGAGTTACTAATAACAATTTAACAATAGCTATATGTTTTTCCGAAATCCGAGTCAGTTTAGTAGTATGGCGTATTTTACGCCGATATTACAGTTGAACTTGGAATCAACGAGGACGATGGCTCAGCGAGCGGAAGCAGTCAACCTGGCGGTGGCATGAGTGGTGTCGGAGGAAGCAGTCGTCATCAGCATGGTCCACGCCTCACAATATATCGTGAAGCATTCGAACAGCATTTCTTATCGGAAACCGAAGCTTATTACAAAAAAGAATCTCAAAAGTTTCTCGCCAATAATCCGGTGACCGAATATATGAAGAAGGTAACATTTTGATATTCAACAAAATTTTGCCTTGTCAGCTATTCTTAGAGTAGGTACAGATAAGTCACGCAAGAGTTCACTTGAACTTCAGCGTGCCTTAGCACAATAAAAAGAACCACTTAAACTCACAATTTGGTATTTATAAACGTTAACCACAATCTGAAATGTTCACAATACTAATATGTGCTGAATCCTCTGAACTCCAGTCTTTTCCTGGCTTTCCCAAACTACCTCGAAAGTACCTTTGCGAACCGAACTGGGATCCCAGATATGCGAAGTTTATATAGTGAAGATTTATAGACTGACGGCAACTATGGTGTTTTAGCCTCACTGGGTAAAAACATAAGATTTATTTTGTTCCATAAGGAAAAATGCATATTTTTGCCTCGCAGAGAAAACATTTGCCAATTTTTAGTCGTGCAGAGGAGTCTGAACTGACGACGAGCCAAAAAATACGTAGGGGGCACCTCGGGGAGGCCAAAATACCTAATGGTTTTCTGCTGCGCGTGGGTAAGTTAGTAATTCTTTACATACCCAAAAAGCTTTCAAACTGGGCATGTTTCACAGTGGATTGTATGGAATCTTCGACCAAGGTTGAGTAAGGCGGTGGTTAGGAATGCGGCAAATTGTTGAATTCTGAGTGCAACTAAGAATTCCCATTGGCCAGACTGAGAAAGCATATCTCTAAATATATATGCATGGTACGCTGCTGTTGACCTCACCTGCCAGAGAGAGTTGGATCAAGATGGGTTTTCAAATGGGCCCTTGTGATACCGAACACACTAAATTGGTGATATCTCCTCAATGACTAGAATAATTTGGCTGCGGTTGGGCTCATTTCGTTCAAAAAGCAAAGCTCGAAATAGCTTACAGTACGCCGCTACTAATCTCACCTGTTAGACAGGATTGGATCATGGTGGGTTTTTAATCGGTCCCTCGCGAGCCCAAACACACTAAATTGGTCATATCTTCTCAACGACTAGAGCGATTCCGGTTGGGTTGCATCAAGATGGGTTTTAAATGGACCCATGGGTCCCGAAGACACTAAATTGCTCATATAATTATATCTCCTTAATGACCAGAGCGACTTGACCATTGTTGGGCACATTTTGTTCAGAAAGCAAAGCTGTAAACAGCTATGTGTGGTGAGTTGCTATTGACATCACCTTCCAGACAGGGTTGCATCAAGATCGGTTGTTAAACAGGCTCTTGCGATCCCACGCACACTAAATTGGTCATATCGTCTCAACGACTAGAGCGATTCGGCCTCGGCTGGGCTCATTTATAAACAAATATATAATTTCGTATCATCTATAAATAACTTTTATACCCTGAATTCACTTTCTTGGCAATGAGACAAGTCCCTAGTAATCTTGCTAGTATAAGATTCTAGCCAACACACAAATACTTCCGTCCCATACTTCATTCTATCTATTCTTAGCTGTTCTTACTGTACTGTAGTAGCGGATACCTCAAAACTGTTGCCGCAAATGCATAATTTTCTGGACTGGTGTTGACAGTGTTGCCACATGAAATTTGAGGTCGTGTTTTTAATTAAGTCGGCGTGAGCGCAGCGAATTGTGCTCCCACTGAGGACGCTAGGGAAATTGTGACAATTTCAGTTCTGCCGCTCCGTAAATTTGTTGGTTTATCGGGGGACAGTGTTTTGTTTAGCAGCAAAAATTTTCTATGTCGATGTTACCTTTATTTGAACGATGAGAGCTTAGACCCCATTTTTCCAGGTCAACATGTCAAAAACTTTTTAATGGTTCTTTACAAATCTTGCCATATTGTTATCACAGCTCATATCTGGCGAAACAGGCGTCGCATCGAAGACAGCAGCCAAAAACAGCTCATCAATATCTACAACTTTGCTGAACAATTTTTTTATGGGATCACTTCCTTTCACATGAATTTTTCAAACTTAGCGGAGAGAAGTACTTTTGTTTTCGTCAGAGGGGAAAATTCGGCAACGTCTGTCCGTCTGTCCGTTAAACTCCTCAATAAATACTGGGCCGATTTTAAAGAACTTTTTTGTTTGAAACGCCTAATATCGGACAGGTGAAAGATACATTTTGTCAAAATTCATTTTAGTTAATTGGTAATTACCTAATTAGTTAACCGTGTTAGCCTATTCTTATCAATTTCAAACAAAAATTGCATATTTTTCAATAAATTATTAGTGTAAAGCTATTTTTAGTGCGTATATCACATCTCGCCGTGCTGATTATGAATCTAGTGTTTATAACTATTGGAGGAAGTTAGCTATTTAGCTATTTACTAACTAATCATTGATTAGAAAATTTTAAAAGTGCTCAAAAATTAAAAATAAGTTGCACCGGGGGGGGGGGTTTCTATGTCGCTGATCACGAATATAATATTTCTGAAAGTCTAAAGCGTGGCCGTATATGCTAATTAGTTGATTAGTTAACAAGCTAATTGGGTAATTTTATGCAAATTTTAAAATCACTTCAAAATTGCTAATTTCTTGCTCTCGGGAGTTTTCGATCCTGACCACTACGCTACCATTACCATTACGCTGTTTCAAATACAGTGGATATTATGTTTAATGTTAGTATATTATGGAATCCAGGTTGTCCAAAGGCTGCAAGAAGAGGAAAAGCGCGTTTCAACGTATCTTCACCCGAGCACAAAAGATTCGCTGGCCGAAAAATGCGAACAAGTCCTCATTTCCAATCATATCGAGCGATTTCAAACCGAGTTCAGCGCTCTATTGTTTGATGACAAAAATGATGGTTAGTTTGTTATAGTTTTATTCTATGTAAAATAACAATGGTGGATCAGGAATATCGACATAACGGATTACGCATTTCATAACCAGGAAGATGGTGTCGCTGGGTTTCTGAGTTCTGAACGTATCACATGAGAAATAAATTTAGTTCTTTCAATTTATGTGGCACATTTTTGCACAATAGACCCAATAGTAAATTCAGTACCTCGTAGCAAACACATGTTCAATGAAACAAGTTGTGTGTAGTTTTTTAGCCAACGTTGTAGCAACCTACACCACACAGCTACACAGCGCATAGTCTTACTCAAACTGTTTCTATCATTGTGATTTTACGACCATTTGGCATATTTCAAATTGCATTCGCAAGGGGCCCATTTTATAACCATTTTTACTACATCAAGAATGGGCAAATGCTGTCAATAACGTGTCACATGCAGCTACAAATTTATTCTGCTAAATGAGCCAATATCACCCATGTGTATCCATTGTCCAGAGAGATATGACCGTGTACACGTGTTTCGAGTCCCATAGGCCTTTTTTATAAATCTCACGTAGAGAGTGATCCGGAACAAATTTGTAGCAACACTCGCATTGAGCTTTAATTTCTGTCTAAGTAATTTTGCATTCTGAATTTGCTGAAAAATCATCACCTATTTTGCAGGACAGCATTTAGCCCCGACGCGAGCTCATTCGGCTTCGTTTGAGCAATCGTGCGAGACGATGGGATTTCGCAAATTTTGTTATATGATCCGAAAAATGTCAAAAGCCTCATCCCGACTCCAATTTTGTAACCTTTGGGGATGTAGATACTAAGTTAAGCTCTCTAGGTGTACCTTGAACGGTTTAGCGGTAAATAGTAGTAGTTTTATTTGTACATGTTTTGTCACATTATTCCGTAGATTTATCGCGTATGTACGAGTTGGTCTCAAGGCGACCGGATTGTATGGGCGAGTTCCGTTCAATTCTTGAAGAGCACATTTGTACTCAAGGCTTGGGTGCCATTGAGAACGTTGGCGATTCTGCGATTAATGTAGGCGCAATTTTATTCAATATACACTATCAAAAGCCAGTTTAACCAGAGGAGCGTTGTCAATACTTTTTATTACTCTATTTTTGTTTCGCTGGTGTAAGGTACGTATTTTCGGACGGAGTGCCGTGTCTCTGAACAAAAACATATTAACTAAATTATAATTTAGCAACTTTCTGCTCCTTTAATTGAAACACTAATCCTTGAATAAAATATATTTAAAAATATTTTAATCGGATACTCTCTGAAGATGTATTTAATAGTGGTTATCACAGCAATTCCGTCATCTCACCGCCTGCGTTTTAGTTACAAAGAGAACATGTGTAGTTGCTCTCACTAAATGGTATTAGCGGTCAAGCGTACACGTTCGCAATGCAGGAATCGACGTATCCCTTGGAAAATTTTTAGGATTCATTTGTTTAATTGCATCTGGTAATTTTTTGTCTCCACCTTTAAAAATACACGCTGTGAAGAAAAATTTGCATTTTTCAAAAGTAGCAGTACATAAGCACTTAGCAGTAGCAGTTAAATCAAGTATATTTAGATGACCATTTTGTGACCTAAATCAGAGATGTCTTATCACTGTTTTAGGCGATAAAACAGTATTTTAGCGTTTTTCGCAACTTCGTTCGTTAACAGAGATCAAAGGATTTTATACCAAATGGAGCAAAATAAGACTGGATTTTGATATTATTGTCCATAATTTACTTGATTGAGAATAAACGGTTTGGGCTATTCAAATTTTTAAAGATTTCATGCACTATCAATGATGTCGTTTTAAAGTTTTTAGTTTGCCACGCTGTTTTTGTCAAAATATCTAACTTTTGCTGTCATCATATATAACCTGATAAGTTCTTGCCAGTCTAGCTCAAAATTATTTAGAACAGGATTTAGTCAGGTCTGAACTTTTATATTCCTTGAAAAGTCTATTAAAAGACTAACGAAGAGCTCCTTCGAAGGAATTTGTTACGAATTAATTTGAATGAAGAGGTTACCTAAAAAGCGAGATGTGTGTTGATTTTGCCTATACAGTTGAGAAAATTTGAGTGGCGCGCGTACATGACATTAAAATATCATTTTTTAACCGACGTTTTTTGAAATTAACTAGATTTGTTTTAGTAAAGCATTGTGTAGGATCGGGAAGCAGAACAACATTAATTACAACATAACATTATTGGCGTAGTTGGTCGCTTAATACAAAGCCTGTAAGCCCGGTCAAATTATAAATACGATTTTCATTTGCAGAATGACTATAATTTCGCAATATTTGATTTTATATTTTAATTTCGGGCGCTAAAAATCTGATCTGTCAATAAATGTATAATAAACATTTAATGTACACTCGGGTATCTTGATGGCTACAAGTTGCTAGATAGAACAAGCAAGGCGGACATATATCTGGTTTTAGGATCCTAAATCGTACGTCAACACGCTTCTGGACGTTCATCGGAAATACGTGCATTTGGTGGAAGTAGCATTCAAAAATGACAACGGCTTTGTCACTGCATTAGATAAGGTTTGTACACATAGATTTATTACAACATTCTATAGGTTTTGATAGTATTTTTGTGCAGTAATCATTGAACAGCCTTAAATTATCATTCTATATCCGTGGTAGGTAACTTTTATCTTGTTATAACCTTCTAAGTTGCAGGTCGCGCGAGACATAATGTTCTACGCGACGATGTAGTTTTCCGCAACTGTTTTATATTATTTAAAAAACAAAAACCTTACTTGTTTACACAAATACAAGGTTCATTTTATATGATATTTATTAAACTGTTAACTTTTAAACAAGAAATATGTGTATCTGGTGCAGAACTAGCGAAAAATCGGCGTAGGCGTTTGGTAGTGTTTTGTTAACCTTTTGTTTTCAGTGTTTCAGACCAGGAAAGCCAGGGAAATTTGTTTGACTTTCAAGCAAGGAAAAATCTATTGAAAGATCAGGGAACCCTGCTAAAGTTCTTACGTCTCTCCTACGTTCCTCAATTAAGGAAGCTACAGATATTATTTTTTGTGAACAGGTTATATTTGGTCGTCTAGTGGCTTTCATAAATCTTTGAACAGAAATCTATTTTTGATTTTCAGGCTTGTGGGAAATTTATCAATTCAAATTGTATAACAGAGAAAACTAGCTCTGCAAAATCGCCTGAACTCCTCGCACGATACTGTGATTGTCTTCTGCGGAAAAGGTATTTTGTGTTTTCGCGAAAATTTATGTGGTCACTGTGTTCTATGTTACACGTGATAATGCAAGCAGGGTATGAAATGGTTTATTTGATATGTTTGCTATATGTGTACTTATATCTTTATTTGTTTCTCCCAATCGAGGCGTTCACTTTTTATTGTCTTTTGGGTTCCTCCTAGTTCAGAAGTCATGCCCCAGATCATTTCCTCCTTGAAAAATTATAGGATGTTCCTGGGTCAGTGTTTCATGATAATTTATAGCTTCTCTAGGTCACAGTGTCCTCAGACGACGCAAAAAATAGTCCATGATTATACTTTTTATTTTCAAATAATAAAAAATTAACGGGAAACTAGAACTGAAAAAGTTTATGTTAAGCGTGAGTAATATCTATATCGGTATGTTTGTAGAGGTAATTTTGGCTCTTCTTGACTATCGACATTGCGATACTCCGGAATTTTGGCAATATATTTAAGACCTAAAAATGGTGTAGCAGGGGTTGTTCCCAAATCTTACTCGTAGTAGAATTCCATGCACTCGATTTTTCAGATAAGAGTTACGGTTAATGATGACTAGCAAAATTTTCAGCGACTAGAGACGAGAATAATATATGCTTACCCCGTATTAAATATAGAAACTTTGTTGGAATCAGCATAATATGGATTATAATAATAAATATCCGTGAATTGTGCAAAAAAATTGTCTGGTTTCGTCGTGCATAATTTGTCGCGGGGTTAATTTATTTTCGCAGTTTATTTTTTATTTTTCTTCATTCATTTCACGCATAGTTTTAGTAAAAATCTAGCATTTATGATTACTCTGCTTAAAAATTTCCTACTCATAATCTCATAAACTGAATTTTTCAGTTACGGAAACCGACAGAAATGAGAATTTTTAAATTTGGTCGAAGATATAAATCATCGTAAGGGCATCTGGTAAAAATGGAATTATGTCATAGAGGATTACGACTTTACTATATATTTGTTTTTCAGAGCATCGATTTTTAAATTATGAACAAAAGTTTAAAAATATCATTAGCAAATGAAATTTTTAAACGAGTTTTTGCGTGCTGGGGTTAACGATTGTATTATGGATTCATTTAACCCTATAATGCATGAATAAACTTCAGCTGCGCCCCCTACCATCCCCTTTTGACCATTTTTTGTTCCCAGACGCTGTTAGGGAACAAAAAATTTAGTGCATTAGCCAATTCGAAATTCAAAAATTTCCGTTCGCGAACGTAAAGCGGCTATTTGGCCGCAAATTCGTTTCACAACGCACAATGGGGCAACTAGCATGCTGCATTTTTTCGTTACGCTAACACATTTCGTTTTATTATTGATAATACGTGTAGTTCGCAAACTTAACATGTGATGTGCAGGATTTAAAATATTAAACGGGGCAATTTTCGTTCGATTATAAAATAAAAATTTTCCGGTTTAAATGCCAAACGGTCATAAATCTGTTACTTAATGTTTTTGAAGTAACTGTTAATAGGGCAATTTTCTGTTCTATTTTCTGTTACTTTCTGTTGCCCAAAACCACAATTTTATGTTCTCTGTTATGTTGACGGCTGGCTGGTACGCCGAACAAGCGATCGCTAATGACAAAAGAAGACAACCATAAGTTTGCTCATACATAACCGTAACGAATTTATTGTTGTATGCATGTATTTCGGTGTGTCATTGCCCCTCTGTGACATTTATAAGAACTAAAATATTGAGTATTTGTCCTGTTAACAATCAGGTTTTCACATTTATCAGGTTAGCCGTACGTTGGGGCTAGAGGGGTATTATAGACTTTCGGGGTTGCCAAATGTTTTTGCGTGGTAAATGCATTTAATACAGAACACTCCACTGACCTACAACGTACATTTGAATTACTAATTTTTCTTCAGAATTGTGTCTTGCAAATTCCGAAAGGAAATTAGCATCTTTTGGGGTAATCCAAAAAGCTCAAAATATTTTTGCTCACTCGCTGTTGTTCCTCTAGTTTCACGAGAAACTAGTGTACAACGCATACCGAGTGAATTATTTTTGAGTTGATGTGGGGTTGTCGTACAGTGGGTGGACAATAATTTTACTACGGTAGTAACATATCCAGGTCACAAATATAAATCTAATTAATCTACCAGATATTCGGTTAAAAATATAAGAAAAGTATGTTGATTCATTACCGTTCCGCTCAATTCTAATTTTGTTTTTTTTTATAAATTCTTAAAGTTAAGATCCGTCTAGTACAGTTATCAAAATCGTGAGGTAAAAATATTAAACAGTTGCATTTTCTCCAAGTGTGCGTCCCATTTTTAGTGCTTCAGATAATAAATTATTATTTACGATCTATCACAAATTGTATCAAGTTAAGTAGTTCTGCCGACATTATGAGATAAAATGACGGACAGGGGTGAAATGTTTTGAAGACTTATTTAAAGCTTTGTCAGTGGTTTCTATTGCATTCCACATGTTTTGTAACATTATTTGCATTTGTTACTGAAATTATTTAAGAAGTATTAAAATTTTTAGCAATACTCCGCAAAAATGCCAAATGACCGCTATAACTTATACATCGTTTTGTGACGTTACGTATTTGAATGTTTCGCGCAGAAAATCGTAACCAAGAAGTCATTTCGAAAATTTGGGAACCTGTGCAAGCCAGGTCGTTGGATAAATTTAGTAACAGAGTGATTTCAAAAATTGGTATGTTCAAGCAAAAACAAGCAGTGTTATATTACTAGTACTAGCCATAGGTGATATTGAAATTTTGTCTGTTCTAAATTTTATCGTAATTTATATATTGCAGCCCCAAAAATCCCGATGAGACTGAAATCGAGACTTTGCTGGGCGAAGTGGTTAGTTCATGTTTTAGCTCATTATTCTATTTTTGTAATGTGATGTGGAATAGTATTTATACGTCCAATAAGTGATCTAATATTTGTCAATGCTTGGCACGTTTTTATGCTTGATTCTTTGGCTTGTCGAAATTTAATGTAAACAAATTATGTCTGGTGATCTTTTATTGGTACCCATCGCTTTTTGTTCTAATTGTCAGAACTGACTGAACTCATATTTGGGTCAAAACTGAGTTTGATAATTAATTTACTTGATCGCAAACATTTTGGTGGCGTTGCGTTTTATCATTGTCGGAATTTATTAATGCTGCTTTGACTTTTATAGCAATAAATTATTGTAAAACAAATGTGTAACGACCGGGGATTATCAATATTTTACCTTCTCGATATACGTCGCTGTTATTGCTGTATATTAATTTAGTTAACGCGCATGTTTTAGTTAGCTTTTGGTAATGTCGTTTTAATCGTTGCGTATTTGTTTCGATGCCGCTATGTATAAGGAAACATTTTGGATTTTGGGAAGCGCAGAACAATAAATATTTCGTAGCAATCACTAGTTGTGCTTGGATCCGTTGATTTAGCCGCTGATTGGTTATTTTAAAGCCTGTGATATTGTTGAGAAACTGCGTTTGCAGTCATAATCAGTGAGTACTCGAACTTGCTTTTGCCATTTTGTTTGTTACCTTACAGTAACTCAAATTTGTTCAACGTTCTAATTTCAGATGACTGTGTTCAAATACATCGAGGACAAAGATGTTTTCCAAAAGTTTTATTCGAAATTACTAGCAAAACGGCTTGTCAATCATTATTCGGCATCAGATGATGCTGAATCAAGCATGATTTCAAAGCTGAAGGTACTTAATACATATTGATATAATTAAACAATTATATAATGTGTGTTATATTATAGTTTTGACATATCACATACGTACACCAACTTACAGTAGATTTAGTTTTGGAAATTACTTGACTGGGTTGGAGTCATTTGTGCGACCTAGTCAACGTATTGGAACTGTTGTCATGCTAGATGAGCAAATACGTTTAACTAATCTTTAACTAAGTGTATAAGCAGCAGTTAACAGCATCTCAACTCGCCCCTTAGTAGCCTGTGAGAATACAATTATAGTTTTTAAGTTTTGCGTGTGTTTTCTATGCTCGCTCTTCTGATGCGGCAGATAATATTATAGTTATTTCGCCGAGTAGTGTGTGTTATGTTTTGGTATTTTCAGTCGGCTTGTGGATTCGACTATACTTCAAAGCTGCAACGCATGTTCCAAGATGTCGGTGTAAGCAAAGACCTTAACGAAAGATTCAAAGCGCATCTAAGCTTGTCTGAACCCCTTAACAGTGAGCGAATTTGCTTGAATTAACATGCTAACTATATGATGTGCACAGATTAGGTATTAACAATAAGGGTATACGCTATAATCTATGTTTATTTTGTGGCATATATCAGGAATAAAAATATATTGTGACAAGCAAAATTCATCATTTTGGATCAAGTGGTCATGGTTCCCAAACCAATAGTTTTTAAAAGTGTACGCTTTTGTTCTGCCCATTCAACACTTTAGGTAATATTGAATTTTTACCATCTGTGCTATCTGTTGGTTCCTCCATACTATCAATTATACCTGGAGGCACAGCCTGTATCGGAACTCGTGAAGGTGAAAGTACCTGGGAAATAATTCGCTCCAGTTCATTTAATAGACCTTAATGTACTATAGCTATCGGAGGAGCGTAATACTGTGTAATTTAACGACTGACTGCAATTATAGATATTTAGTAAGGTCTAATTTAACCATTTTTGACCCAACAGGAGAAAATTTTGGGCTTTTTTAGCCAAATACGGAAAATTTAGCGTATTTTTAATCTATAGAAGACAAATTTGTATATTTTAGTAGCACAGGAAAGTACCTAGGGTATTTGGGGGAAGTTAATATTTACCTTCGGGCATGAACTGGGATAACTTGTGTGGAAATCGAAATACCTGTCCCGCTCCGCTCCCGTTTGGTGAAGACAGATCGCCAAAAAATTCACTTTTAAAACCAGTCGGCTTAGTATATATTGTAAAATTCGCAATTTTCTGTGGTTACTTACAAATTAAGCTCATTACTGTTATTATAATTCACACACAGCCTTTTATCGTTAACAAAACGCTATATCGGCACCTCTGGTCCGCCATAACTTTTGTATGTTTTATAATTTTGCATTTCTAGTGACAGTTTGTTAAAAAACCACTGTAATAGTTATTAGTTTACACCAAGTTTTATATTATCTATAAATTTGTTGCAGTCGAGTTCTCAATGATGGTTCTTAGTTACGGTTCCTGGCCATTTCCGCAGTCAGCACATTTTCGAATCCCCTCAGAAGTATGTTTTAATAACGTATAACTGTTATTTTGATGGGTATAAATATGAATACAGCTGAGTATAGAACTGTTTTCGCACCTTTAAAACAATAATTATTTCCTTTAATGTGTCTTCATTATTTCGACTCCTGTACTCGTTATACTTTTCAAAAGAAAAATACTAATACTCTACTCTGAATTTGCCAATAACCGAACCGCAATACCCACCACAAACGAATGTCGAGTTTCGAACGAAGAAAGTTTCTTTAGACTGACAAAAATTGTCTAACGAGCATCGAACAGCTATCAAGCAAATTTTTAAAACGCGCGGAACTACAGTTCTCGAACAGCTCGAACGCACAGCATTCATTTCTAGCGAGTACTAAGTTTTTGATCCGTTTTTAGGAGGGTAGATAACACGTGTATATCGATACCTGTAGAAAATGTATAATAATGTTTGATATTTTAACCGTGAGAATGTATTCCAGAGTCGCTTTGCAAAGAGAGTAAATCTAGTCGTTCCGTTTGCCGCTTTTGTGCTAGTTACCAGTTCTGTGGAGTTAGTGTAAGCCACCCATGTGTGGTAAATACCTCATTTCATATTTCGTAGCAATTTTTTTGTTTTATAATAATGTATTTGTCCTAGTATATCATCGTTGTTGCCAGTTTATTTAACATTGCAATCGAATCCACTCATTCTCAACTATAGTCATAATCCAAATCTTGTATTGTGCGAAATGATTTAAGGACTCATTGTTCTTGAGTAGTCTTGCGTCTTGTAGTGTACTGGTGGTACCAGTTGTGAAAGACGATGTTTCTCCAAAAATCATGTGGAAACTGGTTAGAATAAAACCACATGAGCGTGTAGGAATTGTCTTCGAATACAACAATCCTTGGCGCGTTGTATGCAAGCAAAGCATTGTGCTATTTAATAATGTGCCTAATTTTAGCTGGAACGCAGTGTTAACCGGTTTACGATGTTTTACAATTCACAATTTAACGGTCGCAAGCTGACATGGCTCAATCAGCTAGCCAAAGGCGAGCTGTTAACCCATTGCTATGACAGACGCTATACATTTACGGTAGGTTTGTGATTGAAACGGAGCGAGCGGAGTTTCCATTAGTTGCCACTATGCGGGTTAAATCGTGAATTTTTTTGTCTGTTTCTATCATTGATAACACATCTTCATACTTAAGGATTTCCGTAAATTTTCTATTCGATAGCGAAAATGATGAGGATGTTCCTTTAAGTCGAACGTGAACAGCTCCGACCCCATCTTTGCAACAATAGGTTTGTCAGGGTTCTTTGTCAAATCTGGCGGTACGGTATCAGCGCTTCGCAGCCTATATATCGCGACACAGGCTTAGCGTCGAAAAATAGAGACAATGCCGTGCAGAATCAGCTCATCAACATCTACAACATTGCTGACTACGGTTTTTTTGTGCGACGACCCTCTCTGCTGTTCTGGTTATATGGTTCGTCGACCATTTGCCAGAAATAGGTATTTTCAATTTTCAGTACGTTATTGTGTGTTTTTACAGTACATATTTCTAAAATGTAGTGCATTTTCATTTGTCTGATATGTATTACGTGCAGAACGTCAAGGATGGTCTATATAAATTTTCCAGTGGCCTGAATACAGTGGTTTGGTTATCTAGAGTCCAGCACGAGCATCTTATGTCTTTTTATGCGTTTCCATTGAATTTAAGATCAATAATGATCGCGATTTCCAGAATATAGTAGGTCTTCTGGAGTTTGGTACATGGTATCAAAAATAGCCTATGAGGTTTTTGGTGTGCTAAAAAAAGATTTGGTGATCTAGAGTTTAGTGTTAATATTTCATGTCTTTTCGTGAGGTTTCAATGTGTTTAGGGTCAAAGAACCCGATTTTCAGAATAAGTCTATCTTCATATTTCGTTACTTATTACGTACAGGTCATCAAGAACTGTCTCAATAGATTTGCCGGTAGGCCGAATACGATGGTTTGGTTATCTGCAGACCAGCACAAATACTTGATGCGTTGTCAGTTGTTTTCGATGGGTTTAGGTCGACGAGGCTTTAGGATTTTCATTGGGTTCAGGGGTCCAGAGGTCTTCGGGTGGTATATACATCAAACACAGCCTGTTGCATGTGATTAAACAAAATAATAAAAATGAAACAATACTTGCTCCGTTTCGCTCTCGCTAATAACAGTATGACTTTATTATCGGACAGTTCAAGTCATATGTATTTCGGTTAATGTGGAAGTTTTTAGGCAACCTCCAAAAATGTTCAAATGTGGAACCAACAAAGTATGTTGTTCATGTGGAGTGTAATACGAACTATACATGAGTCGCTGCTGTTAGCCAATGATATAAGAGTAACAACATCAAATATATCTTAATTGTCTGTTTTTCCTCTCTTTAGTCTTATTTGTTGCGTAGTAGCTGGTATCACCAACAGAGTTTTTGAGAGTTCACGATTTGTAGCTTACCAGAATTTGACAAGTAGGTTGGAAAATGGTCATATCGCCGTGTAATCTAATGAACATACAGCACACGGCCAAAATAAGTACGTAATGAATGTAATCGATCGGAATTTAGTTTTATCGCAATTGATCGATGTTTCATAGTCGAAATGTAATAGACTTTAATGTTACTTTTAATTACTTTTTATAAATTATTTAATTGGATAAAATAAAAGTCGACAAAGATTTCGTTTAGCCGCAATCGCTTGAAATTTCGATCGATTATTCAGCACTTATTTCCAGTCGCGACTTTATGCATAACTTAGTGTCGTACTTTCCTATGATTTGTTATCAGCACCACTCTTGTGTGTACATAGTAATTACAATATGCGCGTAAAATATGACGGATATTCACAATGTTGGCCATTATTAGAATACATATTGAAAACATGTTCGCATATGTTTATGGTTTCTTTATGAGGCATGGTATTGTCTTAAGTTTTGGTAAAATGTACTTTGTCAGCTCGTTGTTAATGACATAGAAACAACAATGTCCACGATATCGGCCAACTTTATGTTGTGACCCGTGAACGCAACACTACTAACTAGGTTTGTTTACTTTAAACATCGCTAACGCTCTTGGGTTTCTTTCGGTATCTGCCAACGAATATTTTAACATATTTGTTGATGTGCGCACTATGGAAGTCCATTAATTTTCTGAAAACAATTTAAAACCGTAGTCGTTCAGATTACCTACAATCTACGTAGCAAGCAGCACAGTAATTATTATTATTAGTCTGGGTAGAAAACTGTTTTTTTATCGTCTCTTTTATCCATTTACAGTATTAGCCACAATTTACCGCTGCTCGCGCGTTGCTCACTTGCAACTTGCTCATGGGAAAATAAAATCTTATTTTATAATTTTCCGGTTTGTTTTTGTTCGCTCGTAAGCAGACAGTTAACTTAATTGCGGTGAGTACTGTAAATTACCACCGTGTTGCGTGAAGGGTGTCCAGACTATGCTACTGTTATAGAACTAGCCCGGGATTTTTTGGCTATTCAGGCATTTTATATAACTGGAGCAATGCTTTACGGAAAGATTATATAAACACGTTGCAGTTTAGGTAGAGAAATTATTTTAACAGTAATTGTCTAGTATTTTAACAATTATTTCTTTCCTCCATTGCCTCGGTATTATGATTTATATGGTATACCTCAACTAACGTAGCTATTATTAGCGTTAAACAGTGTACAGTAAATATATTTGGTGCTCCTCTCCGTCAAGATAATTACACAATTCCGCTGCGATCCATTATTATATATGTAGACTTTTAATAAGTGTTACCACAGGAGCCTAGTCGATCGAGAAATATCCTAGTGCTACTCTTGGAAAACGGTTTGTAACGGCCTATCGGGTATCGCGTTGAGGTTTTTTGCAAGTCATCCGCTTTTCTACATTCATGACCAGCAACATATTCACTTAAGGATACAGGATTTTTTTGAGAGATGTAAAGTCTTGTTTTCACAATGGCTGTTTGTTTGGGGCTGCTCTACGGGAGATTGACTTCTGAGTACGGAAAAAAATTTCCCAATTTTGTAATGTTATTAACAGTTGGGATTACAAAATTGTTGTTAATGGTCTCATTATGCCGAAATATGAATTGATACTGCTTCCGTGAAGTACACGTTTTCGTGGTCACGAACCTCGAAGTCGCGGCACTTTTTTGATAGTAGTTACGCTATGCATTGTATTATGGTTGATTTTATTGTTTTTTCCTTAGACTTCGACCTACCAAATGGCTGTGCTGTTGCTATTTAATCAGCAGGACGAATATACACTTGCTCGCCTGTCGGAAATCACTGAACTTAAAAAGGCAAGTGCATGATTTTGTATTGTTTCATATGTTCAAGCGCAGTATGTTCTGGAAATGACTTACACTTCTCTAACGAGTTAACATCGAGAGGTCAATGCTATAAACGTCCACTAAGCAGCGATCATTTCTGTCGGATACTGTAGCGTTATCTTATAAAATACGTTGGATTCGTTGACTCTTGTCTCTATGTACGGGGTAGCTACATAGTTTTTGCTGCTTTCGCAACATTTATCGATGAAAATTGATGTTGCTGATTTGTGTCAAGTATACGACGAATAAAGGTATTTGTCTTGCCAACCGCTGGCTTTGAATATAAAGTTATTTTACATGTAGTAGTAGTAGGAGTGGCATGTTTCTATTTTCACCCGAAATTGGAAACCTACAATAAAACAGTTATGATAATTACATTTTTCGAGTTTAAGTTAATTTATTAGAATGTATATATCTGTGATGACGTGGATGGGTTAATAGCAGTTAATTGAAGCAGGGTTATCGTTTGGGAAGTATTTTCAGACAATTTTGTGCATAAAATAACACGAATTCATGTGTAAAGCACTGTTATACTATGGAAAATTTTAGTATACGTCTTTCACATTTCAAATTTGAATTACCATTATTATTCTAGGACCTCATGGTACAAGTAGTTCAATGTCTCATCAAATTCAAGCTTCTAACTGTTGAAATGCCCGAAAACGACTCGTTTAGTGCAGGGCCGAGTGGTATTGGTTTTGCACAGCAGCAGGCCGCAACGTCGTCAACAAATGGTGGTGAAGCCGCTGGGGCACTACCCGAAGGTGCTTCTCTGGAGCCACCGCTACCAGATAATTGTATTATCCGAATTAGTAGCGATTTCACAAAGTTAGTTTTCGCGAAAATTACTTATTTTTGTATTATGGTGTTTTTAACGCAAACTGTTTATTTTTATGTTAAAGCTAATTTGAAAATAGAACTTTTGAAGAGTGCTATGCCAGTAAACGACACCTTTCAACATTCGGTTAGAATTCAAAGTTAATATGAACTTTGTTGTCATAAGACAAACTAAATTACAGTTTTGTTGTCTAACGAGTAACTCTGTTGCTAGACATTGATGTCGATACTCGACAAGTTATGTTTATTTATGCAAAGTATTATGTGTTTGGGTAAGTAGTTGAATCAATGTTGAGCTGGCATCATATTGGCAGCTGGATCGATCGTAATATTCGGTTACCGACAGAGGAATCTTGTCATAATAACAATGATGCGTTTGTTTATATAAATATATATTTATACAGTTATATATTTCTTCAAACTGGTGAGGCGATATTTTTCGATGCCTCCTGGCAAGAAGTGTGTCCTCGATTCGTGGCCATAGCAGATATTGCGCCCCTGCAAAAGTATCCCAGTTGTGGTATATAACTGAAACTTAGCTGCATGTGCTAGATCAAAAACCTTATGTGCAACTATTCGGTATTTCTGCCGAGTAGCACAACTATTCGGTGAAAAACCGAATAGTCTATATCCGGTGGAATCCTACATATAAAAAAGTCAACTGGGGCTTTGGAGCCAGTAAACCTGAGCAAAAAGATAGTGTACCGGGATAGGCCCTCACAAGTCGAACTCCTTTATCTTTATATGTACATATTATATAGGTGTGTGGTTTATATCAATAATAATTAAATACGCGACAGTGTTTCTTATTTATTTAGTAAAAAAATCAAGATTGATCTATCGAAAGTGATTCCTAAGACAGAAGCAAGACAAGAAAGTGAAAATGTACAGAAAAATATTGAAGAAGATCGAAAAATGTTAATTCAGGTTAGTTTTAGATTAATTTTGTAGCTCAATTTGTTCAATTTGAGTAGCTTTTAGTCTGTTATGGTGTCGGATACATCAGTACGAGATTAGCATACGGCAACGTTTGGCCGGCAAACTCAAACGCGATTACAGTTGCGGCACATATAGGTGCATAAAAACGAAACGAAACCGTAAGGATAAACGAACGATGTAACGGTCGTTTATAAAAGAACACTGTATTTTTATGCATTTATTTTTGTCCATGGCTGTATTTCTACGACATTCAGAAAGTGAAAATGTACAGAAAAATATTGAAGAAAATCGAAAAATGTTAATTCAGGTTAGTTTTAGATTAATTTTGTAGCTCATTTTGTTCAATTTGAGTAGCTTTTAGTCTGTTATGGTGTCGGATACAATAGTACGAGATTAGCATACGGCAACGTTTGGCCGGCAAACTCAAACGCGATTACAGTTGCGGTACATATAGGTGCATAAAAACGAAACGAAACCGTAAGGATAAACGAACGATGTGACGGTCGTTTATAAAAGAACACTGTATTTTTATGCATTTATTTTTGTCCGTGGCTGTATTTCTACGACATTCAATTCACATTGCTCGTCGCTAATTATGACGGTTGTTCAATGCGTTGGTACGCAGAAATATCTTGTTCTAACTTGTTAACATAAAATGTTTCTTTCAATTTTTTATCACATGCATGCAGTCCTTACCAGTGGTTCGATGTTTATTCAAAAACAATTTTTGGCCGAAAGCCCTGATGAACGCGTTTAACATTTCTGCGAACGGTGTTCGACAGTACATGTCAAACGTAATCGAAATTTTTGTAATTTAAAACAATAATAAATAAACAATGTTAAAAGGTGTAATTAATAAAATGTTAAAGGTATTCAAAGTGCATTCAAAGTAGTTGTTTTCGTAATTCGAAGATCTGTGAAATGCCCGGCATCAACGAATTTCTCTCAAACTAACGGCGAATAGAATTTTAGTTTATTCCCCACTGGGGGTGAAATGCATAAAAATATGCTTTATTATATACACGCGAATAGAAATGGTAGTGCTCATTCGAGCAGATGTTAAAAAGATGTCGACCTTTTGAACTTTACTTCGGAAGGATCGAATAAACAGTCACTTTGTTGCATATCGGGGATTTTTAAAATTCTAAATTTATCAAGTTTTCAAGTTTTTTATTTATATCCCTTCGACGTTATAATAGTTGAAAGAAAATGTAGTGCGATTAGTGCCTTATATCTTTCATATGAATTTAATGGACTTTGTTAATATTCGTCCCGTGAATATCGTCATAAAAATGCACATACACTCCACGTCACACGTACTCATGACCGATTTTTTATTCCGACTCCTAATCCAGCGCGCCGACCGCCTGAATGTGTTCGTAGACGGGTTCTGCCCTCCCACAGAAATTAACACGCAAATTTTTTGCACAATATTTCTGAACTTCTTTTGTTATTCGATCTGGCTATATATCGTGCATTGAAACTTGCAGTTTTACGTTATGCGATTGCATTTGGATTCTACCGTACTTGTAGGGAGCCCCTAAAAATTTTGAGCCCAAAGAAACCCTGTGTGCTAGTTAATTATCCTGACTCATTAAAACAAAAAGGGGATGTTAGCATTTAAAAGATGCAAAGCATGTCTACAGCTTAACACCGAACAGGTTCTTGTTCACATTGAAGCACCGACGAAGAAATCAGACCTTCGTTAAGATATAGTAAACTCAGTTATTAAACTGTCTTTGCGTAACACTGTATAATTAAACACGGGTTCTGAGTGCACTGTATTTGATTATTTAAGGCTGCCATTGTTCGTATCATGAAAATGCGCAAGACACTGAAACATAACACGCTCATTACAGAAGTTATTGCTCAGCTGACTACAAGATTTAAGCCAAAAGTACCTGTGATTAAGGTAACAATTTGTAAATTTTTATTTCTCGATTACGGTTTTTTCTATTAAAGCCGAAGTTTTGTGTTCATCGGCTAACATAAATCAAAGGGGCTAAATTTTGCATTTCCTGCTTATGGTTTAGAGGATAATTTATCGTATAGCCAGCTCTTATTTTGTGACTAATCGAATATATAGGACTCCAAAGCACCTATTTCGCTTATTTTGCCTTTGTGCTTTATGCAAATATTATTAATGTTTAATTTTCACGGATGTGTGGATTTCGCAGACCCATATTGATTCTCATAAATTATAAAAAGGTTTAATCTAAATTAAACAGCAAAGACTTTCATGTTCTGGTCCCCAATCAGAAAACACCTTGTTATATTGCTGTATCGGAAAATTGATAATTATATCAGTATCAGCAGAAATACTTGGAAGATTTGCTTCAGATTGCACCGTTTTCGTTCTTTCGAAAATCTAATTTGCATTTCGAATTTGTTTTTCACTTAAATGAATAATTTAAAATTACTTGCCTATAGGTTTTCTTCCTAATCCAATCTGCTTTATGTGTTCTTCAAAATTGATGTGGACGTATAGAGTTCGGTTTCCGGTTAGGTTGACATGGGAAGCGCCGCTGATCTGGAACAATGAATAATGTAAAAATACTAAATGTAAACTTAAGTAATGTTTATTGAACACAAATAGTGCTATAAAGAGTGATAGTTGCGGCTTTAACAGATAGTGGTGGGTTCACATCTGATTCGTTAATCCGGGTTACTATATATTTGTTCAAAACATGGAATTTGTCTGCTATTTGCTAATCTTACTGCGGGGTAAGGAGCTGGATATGTGGTTCCTTTCCAATATAAAACAAGCCTTTGTAATAGACGGTAAAATCTTGTTACAACAACTACAAATTTTGAACGGATGTACGGATATGGTAATTTTTAGTCATGTGATTCGCTTAAGGTGTTGTGCTTTTGGGTTAACCATTTGATTACCGGTTTTCCAAAAATGATTGAATGCGCATTAAATTTATATATAATATTTTTGTGTATTTTATTTGCATAGCCAGACCACCACTGGTTACACGCCATTTCCTCTCTACCTGGTCCCACCAATTAAGCTTGCCGCTGGACTCAAGGCCCGGAAGTGGCCATAAAACATTCTTTGGTACGCAGGCGTGTTGGCTAGATTCAATACGTACATACGTGACGTTACTAGTGCAGCTATAGGTATCTAAAATTTAACAGCACTGCTATTCTCTACAAAATTTATACAGCCTCAAAAGATAAACTATATACGTTTGTGCTTTATTATGGTTCAGTGGCCCAGTTGTGTAAAGAGTGGGAGTATTGACCGCAGTTTGTCCCCGGGCCGGGATGACTCATCCTGCCATCTTTTCGGATGGATAAATTGAATTATATGTGCGAAAATGATTAAATACGGAGACGCTATTTGCAGCTCCACTTACCCCACTGAACCTCCTACTTTCCGAAAAGTTGGGATAATGGAATTCGGCACCGGCCGCTGCATAGAAGAGACGTTTTCATTTTACGTTATTGATTTTTAGAAAAGTATCGATATGCTCATTGAAAAAGAGTACATTCGAAGGGTCGACGGCGAGAAAGATACTTATGAATACCTAGCTTAATTAGTGTTTAGTATAAATAAATTTATATATAAGGTCAATGTGTCATGTTTAACAGTGTGTTTTGTCCTTAAAAGGTATATAAAGTTTGACCGCTCCATTACCCACGATTAAAGCGTACAACAAAGGTGTAAATTATCAATGAAAATATCCTTGAGTGATTTTAATGTAGGACCAACCGGAACCGCTAGGTTCCAACACTAGCGCACTTCCAATACACCATTAGCACCATTCAACTCGCGTTGAAGCTACGGCTATGTACGCTTGCGTAGTCCAGCGTTACAATTACTACTTGAACAAGCTTAGACCAGAATGTTTTATTATGAGTGACCAAACTTAAGGTGACCCCGCCAACCATCATATTTTGTCATTACCGATATCGAATCACAAACCCTTGTTACGAAAAACAGACTTAATTTCATTTTTGGTTTTTCGTTAACCGAAAATTAACAATTAACAAAATCAAGTGCCACAAATTAGACCGTTTGTTCCAACAGAATTTCGGCTATTTCAGCTTGCAGAAATTCTGTTCCTAATACATTATCATTTAAATTTGGATTATTCAGTGTTTGCGAACAAATTTAATGTAAAAGTCACGTCACAATTAAATCGACAAATTTTCGTTCTCAAAAACTTGGGTAATTTTACTTCAATTTTCGCGAACACATAATGCTAAGTATTCAACCGCCATCGCTGTGTTCGCGAACAGTTTTACGCCGAATTTCAATTGACCATTAAAGCGTTACGTAACAAATTTTATGCAAAAATACAAAATAGGATGGTTGGCGGGTCAGCTTAAGTTTACTCGCGGATTTACAAAATACATCTGGGTCATTTCAAGAAACCATGTACTTTTGAAACACCACTATTTGAAGCCAAAATGAAACGTTTTCGAATGTGCAGTGTCTAGACCCCTTCCGATGTAAAAACCCTAAATTTTTCGAGTATCGATGTCTCTATGCAATACGAGCTACCTGAAACCTGCTAGAGGGGTTGGAAAGGGCCCCCTGGGGTGAAATTTTAATCCGAAATAAGTCATTATTCTGTAAGTTGACGGAGTGACGCGCGAACCATGGTCTGTTTTTATGCAAGTCGGACCATAATGGTCCTCGTCAAGCCATTTGGAGCACTTGCGACCTAAAATTGATGCTACTAGGGCATTCTTGGGGTTAAAAATCGACCAATTTAGAACAAGCCTGTCGCAGAAGTTTTTCTAGCGCAACGGAGACAGCACCTACAGATACCATTTTATGCTCACAAACCAACCATGAGCGGGGGACGTCTGAGAAAAAATTTCAGGCAGATCCTTAGGCCTTGTAAAAAATGGGACCCCGATATGTTGAGTCGGGGGGGTTACACCTTAGGTCGGGGGGGGGGGGGCTACAGCTTCCTACAACATGCAACGCGCCAAACTTTAGCTACTTCTATACATTCTAGATGTAAGCTCGTGTAAAACAAATACAATTCATCTATGACTAGCTTACATTTAAGTATTGATACCAAGGACAATGCGTGTAATAGATGTGCGGGCAGGCAGAAGGGTTCCCTAGCTGCCCAGTTAACAGCACGGCCCCATATCATAGTTCAATGATGATGAACTTATACACTAATATGATTCTTGCGACCTTCGATTACTTTTATTATACATGCGGTCGGGGGGGGGCTACATTTTCATTAAAAAATTTTAATAGATTCTAGTGGGCTTTACTATGTTTATATCCGGCCTATTGTAAGACTGTATGCTAAATTTGGCTTTTTTAAATTTAAGTTTGGTCAGGTCGTGGGGGGCTACATTTTGCATACCCCATTTTTGGCATCTTATGACCTTCGACCTCATAATGAAATAACACATGGACAGACGCTGATATTCTTTTTTTCAATAACACCTGTACTGATTACGATTACCGTTATATAGCATTTTTGGCGCTAGTGCACTTTGACGTTATTTACCAGCATCTGAAAGCTGCCAGACTTGACCTTGGTCGGGGGCTACATGTCACGAAAAAAATTTTCGGAAGCTTGACGTCAGCGTCAGTGTCGATGCTTACTCCCAAGTTTTTCCGGAAAAATTAGCAAATACCAATGGATCACAGTGAAATGAAAAACACACATATGTATCACGTGCTAGCGATACGGCGAACGTTTATATTGGGACATGTGTTTTTGGCTTCATTTGGCCAACCCGGGCTGAGGGCCTCTGGCTCCTGCTATGTTTGGGGTACAGAGGTCCACCATACCTCGTTATGATCGTCGGATATGCTATTACTACATCTCACAGCGACATTAAATTTCCGTACAAAAGACTGGTGGTATTGGCCAAAAAGTGCCGATGTAGCCCACCCCCCCCCGACTAAAATGACATGGTTTCGTGAAATGACCCATCTATTATAATAAACTTCGATTATGCGAATCTAATCTACGTACCGTAGATCGTTATGTACAAGCATGACGAATAACGATTCAAAAATGTTAATCATTACTCAGTAAGTTATCCAATTGATTTGCATGTTTTAAAAATATAATAGGTATGATAATGCAGTTAGGTCTGCCCGGACTATCGATATTTATATTTTGTCGTACTAATGGCGAATAATTATAAACATAGGACACTAAAATAGGTCACAAAAAATGTTGGTAAATTGGTTTGTATATCTTAAAGTATAGTGGGTGCATTCTCCGTATATACTAGTAACGGGCAGGAGTATGGTTTACAGTGTCTTGTAAAATTGTGGGATATATACAATAATCCGAATATCCGTACATGGACAGCCATATCCTGAATTTTCACAATTTTTAAACTTCAAAAACTGTATACTAGAATTTTCCATTTACTGTTCTAGGTGTATTTTATGATGTATCATTTGAGGCATCATAGTATAATCGGGAAGCTTCAAGTTCACACTTGTATGCTTCAGATGTTGACACAAAAAGTATGTTAAGTACTGTTCTGTCTACGGTCATTTATTAATTAGGGTTAACTGTAATAATATAAAATATATCGCTAGCATACTCTTTGTGACAGTCAGTGTCAATTTCATAGTTCGGCTAAAGCATTATCGGATTTGAAATTTGAGCTCACTAAACATCTAACCATTTTAACTTCATATTTTACCATTAAATGATGCATCTAGCAGTGTATTTGCGGATAGAGAGTTTGCTGACCATAGTAACCAACTGCGCGTAACATCAGATGGGCCGTAATTATCTCTATTGGAAATGTCCACGGACATTTGTACATTGAGAGCATCATTGTAGATTAGTTCAATCTAACGGCAATTGCTTATATGTATACTTCATTCTGGACTGCCTATGGATGGCGTACATTTTATCCACCTGAGTACTAATCAATAGTTCCATTGTTGTAGTAAACGTGTTTCTTACTGACTGATTTCGACGACTTGAAACGCAGTCTGAAGATAAGTAAAGCTTAGACAGTAATATTATTATATACATGAAGATCATATATTTAGATAGAGTATACAGTTGTACGTTAATAATATATGAATTTAATATACTCAGTGCGTATTTTATAGTATAATATAGAGGTTTATACACAATTATTTTTAATTAAAATAGAATGTTATACATGCCATAAATTAACGAAATTTGTGATTGTGGATATTATGATCTCTATACATTTTTTCAGGAAAATATGCAAAATGGTAGCAGTATATCATTTTTAAAATGTATCTAAGATTTTTGAATTTTCAAGATACATATGCGGTAAAAGTTTTTGGTGTAACTACGACATAGTCGTCAAAAAATATGGCGGCAAATTTTCAAATATTTGCAGGTACGTAACATACTTAATACAGAAATCTTTTCACCTTTTAGCGCATTACTTGTTCTGACGTGTAACTTAATTCAATAAATCTTAGCGTATTAGCGTAGTTCTTTGCGTAGCGTACGTTTAGCTACGTATTGCTATTCACTCGCGTTATAAGGAGCATTAAGGATCCGAAGAACAGCATCGCCAGTAGTATCGCTCAGTGGTTAGCGAGCTCAACTCGTAACTCAAACAGGCATAGTCCGGCGACAAATTTGTTCAACGATAGTGGAAATGCAAATTAATTTATCGGAAAATGAAATGAGTTAAACAGACCAAGCTCTAAAAACACGATAGGTCACGGTGAGATTAGATGTCATGAGCATAATTGCCGCGATACATGCACTGCAGATTTTTCTTGTTTAAATTACTATTCTTAGTTACAACTTGCAATGTCAAAGTCGGTTTCAAAAAACGGACAATCCAAAACTCAATTATTGGTAATGAAAAGAGTAAAAACTTCTCAAAATAGCGTAAGACCAATAAAAAATGCCAAATTTCGACGGTTTTTTCGGTTATAACGACTCAAGTCAAAAATTCACAAATTTTGACTTGGCACCCTTAGCTTTTCTAGCTGCGACCCATATACAAAGATAGCTTCCTGTTTTATGAACATTCTTAACCGTTATGGTCACTTAACTTCTGTTAAATTATCAGCCTCGACTTGTTTGACCAGCTTGACTTCAACCCTGCTTCAAAAAACACACTGGATGTTATGGATACATTCTGAAAACATTGAAATAATTTTCAAGCTTGATTATGCATATACTTTCCTTACGCCTGAGGGACAAACACATCTAGCATAGAAAACGCGTGTAACTTTTATGAAAAGGTAATCCTGTCAGTGTTATACCGATAGAAATCCTACCGGTGGTATACCGATACATCTATTGGCGGCTCCTTTCTTACGAACTCGCAACTTATTTTAACATCGAACTGGCACCTATATCTAAATATTCTCAAAGTTTTGATGGTTCCTTCCTACCTAATACCCACCAGCCACCATCTGACGATCAGCCATAAGGTTGAAGGACAGCCGAAAAGCTCACAATCTATACAGTTTCGAAAATAACTAAAAATAAAATGAAAATAAGTTTTTGGGTCTCCAATTGACCAGTAAACCAAGACGATCGTGGCTTCGTCTCCTTGGCGTAGGGCAAATGTAGTATATATCATAATTTACGTCCTAAAGCCAAAATATATTGATGTAACATCAGAAACTTCATTTTGGGATTCTCGAATCAAGGTTTAGTCATTTCCTCCCTGCAAAATTTTGGACGTGGTCACTAAATGGAATGTTATGACGTCGCCGATAATATCCGGATATCCTTGCTCATCACTAGTATATACATTGGAACCTTTACATGACTGTGTTCTTTATTTGATATACGTAAGGTGTTGTGGAAATTCCGGCTCTTTAGTATACAGCTTATTCGAAACTGTTAAAGCTTGACCATTTATTGCCAGCTGTAACTGTAATAGTGTGGTCTTAAAATACTTTACTAACAATATAACCTAAAATATAATAAATGTGACATATGTATATACTAAATTTCATATATTATGCTATATAGGTGATATGTGCTCTAGGTGATGATTTTCGTGCATATTTTGATCATAATTGAACGTTCCAGCTACGATGAAATTGATAGGTTCTTCTGTTTTTTCAATCTGAAAAATCTACGGGTTTGGTGTTCATTATGTTTGGTGTCGCGAGAGACGAATTGTTATTGAGAGATTGTGTGAAGCTGTGAAGTTTTTGTTGTTTGTATAAAACGTTGGATCATCCACTTTTGCTTATAGTCTGGTTGCATCGATGGTAGGAAAATTTTTAATGAGAAAAGATTCCTCTTAAGATTTACTTGGAGCTTACTCATTACAGAAATATAGCAAGCGTAAAAGCTTCTTTACCTGACTGACCTCAATAAACTGCGTTAATCAGTGTAGCAGTAGGCGGTTTAACAATTTTTCACATTTCCGAGTTATTCCACCGAGTCTTCCTGGTTGGTAAAGTTATATTTTTTGGTGCCGAAGGTATACTAATGCAACATAAAACGCTGACCAAATCAGAACAATATATTGCCATGAAATGCAAAAGACACGTTTAAGCTGCTATTACAACCCGTTAAGCGAATAAAATTTATTGAAGATGTGTATAATATGGAAGATAAAGCAAGATTATATGAAAGCAAAACATTATAATTGTTCAGGTCACATTTTTTTGCTATTGCCCGTGACACATCATAATCATGAAAAAGCAGTGAACCACATTACAGTTAACACGGCATCAGTTACGGCAAGTATTTAATAATCGTGTTGTGTGCACTTAAACATTGAAATTCTTTTATTTATGCATACTATATATTCTGCTGGTAAAATATTCAGTGAAAAAATCGATAATTTACTATAAAATGTATTTGATGCATACTTTAATGTAATTGATTTCTCGGAGCACGATAACAAGTTGTTGGAAAATAATACAAATGTGAGCCAATAGGAATGCTACAGTATACTTTGAAATCCGTACACAATATTGCAGTTGCTTACAAATCGCGCAAGCGACGCTAATGATTACGACTGTATAACAACATTCACTAAAATGTAATATACGGTTTCTTTAATATCGGGTGAAATGATAATCACAAGTATAGTAGACTTGGCAATTAACGAGGCGACGCAATTTTATACTTTGCACAATTAAGGGACACTTACGTTGCAAGTTCAAAAACAGCCCAGTATTATTAAGTGTACTTACTACGATTTTGTGAAATAATAATCACAAGTGTAGTAGACTTGGCAATTAACGAGGGGACGCAATTTTTATACTTTGCACAATTAAGGGACACCTTCGTTGCAAGTTCAAAAATAGCCCAGTATTATTAAGTGTACTTACTACGATTTTGACGATAGGAATAGTTTAATATTTATTCGAATGATGAACATTCAATGGCTATTTTCAGAACGTAGTGGAGATTGTGCGTTGTAGTGGTGAAAGCTTCTAAATTCCGTCTGTGTGTGTGATCGGCCATAACTCGGGAATGACTTAACAGAATTTCATGATCTTCGGCTCATTCGAACCGGCGTAGTCGATTTACCGCCAACATCCCCGAGTGTTTTTTGATTTGGGGACTGGTACCGGGTCAAGGGTCAACATGTGGGGTTTTTGCCCCAGTTTAGTACCCTTCGCTAAAACAATGTTATTTTTATTTTAACTTTCTAATTTTTTTTCTCAGGTTGGTTTTATTTCATAGTAAAATGGTAAATGCCGATGCGCATTTTTTGTTTTTCGATGAAGGCTCCGGTTCTGGAGTTATGGGGTTTGAACTATGTAGCCCTCGTGGTTCCTCGACCCAAAATTCGAAAATCTGTTCTGACGTCCCCGAAGTTTCACTTGGGAGTTTTCGGACATACGAAACTCATTGTCTGTGTTGGTTTTGGTTTGCGACTCGATAGTTCCACGGGTACGGGGGCATGGCTCCCCATGTTCCTCGACCCAAAATTTCTAACTTTATTGTTACTTTCTGGGAGGTTGATAGCTTGCACTGTGGGGTTTTCTGACGTGGGAAACTTATTGCCGGTATTAGTTTTGTTCTAACTTGTGCGGTATTGTGTAATATTCATATAATAGCGTATCGACGTATGCTATTGAGAGCTGAGTGGCTATGCATGCAAAAGGGGTAGGTGTACCTATGCTTCACTACTAGCATGTAGCCTACTTTTATTCTTTTTTGCACCACTTTGCGAAGTAAGGAACAGTTTATCATTTGAAGGACAATATGCGTATATATTAAGGGACGAACTGTGACGTTTATAGGCTTCCTATACTAAACCTACCAACATAAAACATACACACGTTGCAAAGGAATCGATCAAAATTATACATTATATTGTAATGGTATATCGAAATTTTTCTAAACTACACTGAAACAATGATACGTGAGTATTTTTTTAACTAATGCACCAAAAATGCTCCAATAAATAATATTTGTACTTGGACAGTCCTGTTTTACCTCAAAATTATCAGATTAAGTTAAAAGCAATACCTTGTGTTGAATTTTGTATTGTTCCTTAGTATTTAATTCTAAACTCTACTATAATTGTATATATACATATACGACGTGGGGTGGGTAATTTGTATATAACGTATCATTCGTGCAAATTGACGCGATTGTTGGCTAAATTTTGATTAAGCGTAAATATAACGCGCACATTTATATATAACAATTTACAGTTAAAATTAGGCACCGGCCGAAAAAATATTTTTGGCACGTCAGTTTATAAAATGGTATATATACATTATTTGGCAGGTACATTAATCCAAATTTAGACTGGGTCTTGATTAATCCTTTCGTTCGTATATATATTGACATTTGTTGCAGCGTACATTGCGTGGCGAGTTAATTGTCGGTCGGTCGTGTGTTGTTGCTTAAAAACGTAATGACCAGCTTATTACTTTAGCTATCTAGGTTCTTTATACACGGTCGGAGCAAAAGTTTGTTCGAGGTTGTACAAGCTACGCTTCGGTTTAAATATGAAAAGGTTAATCGAAATGTAACCTGTTGCTGCTAAATACATACAGTGAAGAAGTATAGGAAGATTAAATAAACTACGAAGACACGACAGAATGAGGCTGCATTTCAGCATGATTTGGGCGAAACTTTGATATGAGTAAAACCAATAATTCAGACGATTTCGGGCGATTATAAAATATATATAGAGTTTCCCTTGTATTGGTTGAATTTTTGTTCCCAAGTGTCTCCTTTTAGGAATGCTTATTATGTATATACCAAGACAATTACATACACCATTTTGTTCCATGTATTTGTATAATATTGAATTTATTTGTAATAATGTATTAGCACTAGTAAAACGCAATTTTATTGCGGTAAATAATATTTTTGAGCGCTAGAGATATATTCTTGATCGTGTGAGAAGTTAGGACTTTATAGGTGTTGGATTAAGGCCGTTATATTAGCAACGTATGACTTAGTTCAATAAATCTGATATAGAGGCGCGCCGCTAACAGGCGTTTTATTTAAGTAAATTTAGCTAGTTTACATTTGGAGATTACCTATAGTTTTGATTTAAAGTTAACAGGTCACATACAACACCCAACCTCCGGTTGTATATATGTTAAATGTGCGGTAGTAATGAATAAGGAATTGGAATTATATTGTCTAATAAAGTGTTTCACATGGTATGGCGAGTTTGTGGTGTTTTGCTTGGTGTAATTTTACTTATTTAGCTCAGGCGGCTTAATGAGGATGTATCTTTTCGTTTTGTAGTGGTGCTGAGAATTTATCACAATATTTTTCGTTCACCGGGAGTTTTAGGCTACTGATATGGATTTTTATTTGTAAAATTTGAAAGTCATTTTTGCCTTTAGAGCACACTTATACGCTTGTAAATATCGGTCTGTCGAAACTTTGCCGGCGGCCTAATTTATCTGTGCTGGGTATTACATCGCATTTATAGAATGGAATTAAGGTCTTTATTATCAGTTCGAATTTTGGTCTTATTCACAAAGAAATATCTTGGATATAACGGTTATCCGACAAGAGACAGTGACGGTAAGGCAAAAACGTGAAGTGGTTTTTTAAACGATTATTCAAACCTGGCTTTTGAAGCCAAAGGGTCTTGAAGCGCTGTTTTCCCGGCCGAAATCTAAAAGTGCATAAAACGCAAACTTCTCTTCCTAGGCGCTTTCTCTAAAACAATGAATCACTGGTTTGCGAAGCTTCCATTTTCGGGTTTTCTTCGGTGGAGGCAGGAAAATAAAATACGTTTTACTTCAAATGCAAGTTAACAGAGATACTCTAAGGTCCTCTGTTGTCAATGAGTATATACAACGCGCGCTAACAAAGCAAACTTCAGCGGCTCTTCATCTCGGTGTTATGACATTTATCAACTAAGCCCCCTGAACATGTCGGTGTTTCAACGTGAACCACCTGTCCAATGATGAAGTTGTTATTTCTGCCCTTTTCGAGCTTTGCAGTATTGTACTGCAGCGCACCGTTTACTTATGGCCGAATTCTACGGGAGCCGTTACATATATTTCAATTGCCATTTTTCCTCCCATGGTTTATTGTCTTTATTTTTAGAGCTTTTTGTCTCAAATTATAAAAATATCCTTTAAATTGCGTAGTGGTCGTAAACATCGAAACGGTTAAAACCGGAGTTTTTACTTAGCAGTATTTTAGGAGCCTTATAATAATTTTACTAAAATGTCACTGAATAAATTGTTTGGATGTTCTGCGGCCTTTAGTAAAATGGATAATTTTGTAACGCGCGATTGCTTACGATTGGATACATCAATAATAAAACTGTGGTACCCTTCTAACATTTTACTCCAAAGTATAATGCATGCCGTGCCGTTCTCGATATACTTTAAGAATAGGCATTAGTCTTTAGCCTAAGCTAAAGTCCCTATATGAGCCATGCACTAAGCCTAAGTCAGGGGGCTGCCGCCCCCCAAACCCCCTAAGCTATTTTTATAACATAACGTCCTGCCCCTAAAGTTGACATGGGTCATAATTGAATGTGGGATTTTTCGTAAAGGAGATAAATCGATCTTTTCCAAATCATGGGAATACTACCTGGCAATATCGGTTTGCTATCAGCTTATAGGTATTAAAGTTCAACTGAGGCACTCATCAGTGCCTCAGTCTGAAGCTGAAACTCTGCTGGTACGTGTTCATTTTATTCTAACGACCAATGGCTCTCCTTTGTAATTTAGAACTTTTGCGAGTACGTTAGAGCTTTTGAACATGTCATGTTGACTGAGTTGCAATGTGAAAGCACATCGGTGCTTTCTTCTCAGTTCTGCTTCTGAGCGCGATGATGCTATATATAGTTATTAAACCATATTGGTGCTTCTGATCTGTTTTGTGACATCATGTTGGTGCTTCCATTTCATGAGCACAATGGTGTTTCAATCTGAAGCACAATGGTGTTTCTATTTGTGATGGTATATATTTCGTGTTTCTATTTGAGACATTTATTGAGATCACGCTGGTGCTCCAGTTCTAAGTTTAACCTCTCCTCTGTGGAACTCAGTCTGCAATGTTGTAGTGAGAGCACACTACAATTGGCTATACGTGTATTTACTCTAAGACTAGTATTCTTGCATCACACGATCCACTTTCTTAACTTAATAAATTCGTTTAGTTGTTTTTCCTTCTTCAAATAATCACGTCTATTAAAACCAATCATCGTTGCATAATATATACGGCTGCGTGTACTAGTTAAATCCGCACGTTTCTTTGAGTCCTATTATCATACGTCCACTTTCTTAACTTAATAAATTTGTTTAGTTGTTTTCCTTCTTCAAATAATCACGTCTATTAAAACCAATCATCGTTACATAATATATACGGCTGCGTGTACTAGTTAAATCCGTACGTTTCTTTGAGTTCTATTACCAACAAAACCAGCAGGCGACAAACAATTGCCAGTCAAATGGCTTATCTTGCTTATAACCGCTGTGAACCACTTATATATATAATTAGCCTTTCGCTCCCAAACTGGCATATTTGTCACAGCGTACATCGCGTACCAAGATTGCCTTGGCGTACTTTTGCACATGAGCTGTAATTTGCTCGTTTTGCAAGGTTCTTTAAGGAACCGAACAGCAGATCCTAAATAGCGCCCTTGGTTAGTGTACAAGGCTGGGAGCCAAACAATCTAAGTGCGTTCGGCCTTTGTTACAAAACATTGTTCCATATTGTTCGAAATACGCATTAATTAATGAAAAAAATTCAAAGTTCCTGCGTGAAAGTACTTTCACACAAGACAGGTTGCTCAGGCATGTTGTGGGAGGTGAATGATAACTTTTATTTATAAAATGTAAAGTAAACATTATATACACCAATGACTATTCTACACTCAATGTTTAATAAAAATTAATACATAACAGTATAAGCAACATGACATACATAAATTCAATATATTATATACATACTAGTGATGTCCACGGATCAGTCTTGACCACGGTCCGAACTTACTGTTAAAGTTGTCTCTACGGGGCTTTCCTGACTTGGGCCGCTGTTCTGGTCCACACCTTCTAACTAGCACTGTAAATACAGCTAATTCACAAAAAATTCCTTATAAACTTTGGTAGTCAAACTTTCTGTTCAATTGTTGAACATGCGTTGCGACATCTCGCTAGCCATGATATAACTCAAAACTGACTCTAAAAATAAGCATAAGTGAATTTGGCACACCGTTGGGCAAAAATTTTGTTTGTTAAATAGTTGAAGATATATTTTTGACTTATAGTTGGTCCGATCCGAAAAATTTCTCTACGTTATATCCTAATATACACATGTATAATTATAGTATATTTGATGATTATATAGCAATATAAAACAATATTTATGCATTTGAACATATATGTAAATATTTGACAGGCGATACATTTGTCAAACAATGTTTCTTGCTATTTATGATAAACCTGTATAATCTTAGGTACGGCTATATTCCACCAGTCCAGCCTTTGCGCAGTAAATATCTATAAGTGTTTGATCATACACTGCAAAAACGTGAGCCATTTTTTGAGTATTGAGTCAGCCTTTTCTGAACATAAGCTTGAGTTTAACATTGACTCAATTATGTGAGCCAAACTGTACTCAAATGCAGTCTAAACCTGTATTCTAATTGAGTCAGAAATTTACTCAAAATTTGGGTTAAAACGGAAAGACTACTGAGACAAATAATGACTCAATTTGGGTAAATTTTTCCCCAATTGAGTCAAAACTGTTGGATCAAATTGAGTCAACGTTAGCTCCTGGTCAGGGTTAAAAAGAACTGACTCAATAATCAAAATATGACTCAATGTTTTTGCATTGCACCAACGCATTATAATATTATGATAACGCCTACTGTACAGTGAATGTATTGTAATATTTATGATAAATTGTTGTATGTGTGACGCCGCCAAGTTAACTCAGAGAGCATAACTGGAATGTAGGCCATGACGTTCGTGATACAATAAGTTTTATGCGTTACCCTTAGCTTCGCTTACTGATTGTATTTTTTGTGTATGTGACATTTTGTTAACTCAG
This sequence comes from Trileptium ribeirensis, assembly GCA_030248225.1. Taxonomy (NCBI): domain Eukaryota; kingdom Metazoa; phylum Nematoda; class Enoplea; order Enoplida; family Thoracostomopsidae; genus Trileptium; species Trileptium ribeirensis. Next base: position 22,212 of record JASANE010006106.1, on the reverse strand, counting down.
AGAGCATAACTGGAATGTAGGCCATGACGTTCGTGATACAATAAGTTTTATGCGTTACCCTTAACTTCGCTTACTGATTGTATTTTTTGTGTATGTGACATTTTGTTAACTCAGAGAGCATAACTGGAATGTAGGCCATGACGTTCGTGATACAATAAGTTTTATGCGTTACCCTTAGCTTCGCTTACTGATTGTATTTTTTGTGTATGTGACATTTTGTTAACTCAGAGAGCATAACTGGAATGTAGGCCATGACGTTCGTGATACAATAAGTTTTATGCGTTACCCTTAGCTTCGCTTACTGATTGTATTTTTTGTGTATGTGACATTTTACGAAAATGACATCAGTTTTTTTATTTGTTCTCGAGGTATTAAGGATGATGATCTGAAAAACATTTATATGCAAAGAAAATAGTACAATGGTGAGTACGTACAATTGATTACAAATTTGCATTATCTAAAAACATGTGCATGCCATCTGCGCTCCAGAGAGTACGTATGAATTTTTCACTCGAGAAGCAAAATTCTCGATTTTTATCTGCCAGGCTAAATATTTAAATTGACCTGTTTCAGGTACACATACTTATGGTATGAATGTAGTTGGCTGTTAAAATCAAACTAAAACGCATGTCGCTGGCGATTAAGTTCACAGTACAAAATAGAAGAAAAATAATATACAAATGTAGCTATATAATTTATGATCTGACAATACTTTATATGACATAAGATTTGTAGGTTGAAGTTAACAGTAAAGTGGTTTAATTTTTGAAATTTTACGACTATTGCGTGATGATTGGATTACAACTATGTCGGTGCAGTTTATGCTAGTATTGAATTTAAATTTGAACGCACTGAAACCAGTGACCACGACAAATAATTATGTACTGCATGATATCGGTTAACTTTGTTTTATTACTTTTCTTCGTATTTGCTTTATATATTGCTAATCAGTTATATATTATATACTGCATTAAAAAATTTATAAATATAATATTTACACAATAAAATGTAATATCAGTTATTCACATTAATGTGTCACATAACAAACATGTACGTACGCAGTTTTAATCTGCATAAGCAAACGTCTTTAACAATTTTATATATATATACCACAACATACAAACCAGCCAATACAGTCACAAAAATTTAACATTTTATAGAATACTTGGCAAAATATTTGAAAAAGGTAATTGACGCATATACCTTGACAAAATTATCTTCTGCTTTGTTTAAAAATATAAATGATCTTTATAATTACCCAGCTTATTGCGTAAAAATATTACTCTTCACATGGCTTAGTTTGGGTAATATAAATATTATTCCGACAAAGATCTGTCAAAGAACGATTATATATATCCGATTTTAACCTATCCGTATATATACTGCTTCAGTTCCCACTAACATGGCGATAACGGACTAACTTGACTCAAAATCTTTATGGTATATGTGACCATATGCTTAATTTAAATTGCCTTGATTACTCTTTGATCTCACTGACTTTGTGAAGCAGTAAAGCACGACTGTGCAGCAATATGCCACAGTCAATGCTACTAGCTATTTGCTTTGTCCCGATGTCACTGATTGCTGCATAAAATGTTTGCACAGTCAGGTGAGAGTACGAGTTGTTGCAAATACTTTTTGTTACATACTTATATGTTACATATATTTTGGCAGTACTGAAAGCTAAGTGTGGAATCAAAATTTTAGCAGTGCAGGCGAACGCGGGAAATTGAAATTCTGGCAGTAGTTTAGCGTAGAAACTTGAAACTTGGCAGAAGTCCAACGCGGAAAATTTAGACTAATAGTTCGTTCACATGCCTATTTAGTGATGTCACTTCAAATACCGCTGTTATAAACTGTATGATTACTGCATATATAATACTATAGTAAATGTTAATTCCCAACTACTATTAAGACTTTAGTGAACAAATTTCAGGAAAATTTGTATTTTTGTCCCAAATCTATAGTTTATACAGGAGAAGGATAACATTTTATAATATTTTGCAGCGAAGATGTGGTTCCGTATTTTCACTAGTTTTAGCGATTTCTAAGCTGATGGTGTGGCGCTGAATGGTTCAGATGAATTTCGACCGTGCTAATGTCACATATTATTTCTTGTGGCGGCTAATATATATATTTGTTGATTACATAGCTAGGCTTCCGGATGTTTTTGCTCTTATTTTTGTTTTCTAGTAAACAGAGATTAAAGTTTAAGTTTCATGGTAGTTGAGAGTTCGCAGACCGTGGCGCTTAGTATAGCTTAGAATTGACAACTTGCGTTGGGCTCTAAGTTCATAAAAAATACGCAACTTTTGTATGTGTGCGATTTTACGGTGTATATATACTGCAAAAATTACGTAATTACAACGTATTATAGAAACAATTAGACCATTAAGAAATATAACATGTCATGATAGCTAAAATACATGCAAAAAGCTTTAACATAGTGTTTGATAAACTTTTGAACAAATCATTGTCACATTGAAAAAACAGAAAAGTTTTAGCGTTGAGTCGTACAATATTGTGGGTCAGTTACAATGGTGGATTGCCATTTTATCACATTTGAATGATTGCTTTATTTTCCAGAAAAGGCTACTCAAACAATGCAACAAAATATAGTAAAATTTCGTTCTAACTTGTGGCAAATGAGCATCTTTACTTCGCACCGACGGTGTTTACATCGAATTTCTTGATTCCGCGAAGTATTTAAATCCGATTTTCCCGCTTCACAAAGTAAGTCGTGTTAAATCACTGCAGTCAAGAGATCAGGCAACTTTTTAGTAGTATGAAGAGCCGCTGCAGTCAGTGTAATAGTGATTCAGTCTAGCTGAAGTGAGTATCCCATAACCATTCAGTATAATTGCATTTATTTGGCATTGGTTATACCCGGTTATACATGAAATTAACATAAATGTCAGTGATCAGGACGTTTAATAGTCTTGCAGAAGTGGTGAACACTTCTTTTCACTAGCTGTTCTGGCACTGTTAAGCTTCTATCTGGTTCGATTATTAATATTCAAAATCGTGTTCAGATAGTAGCGGTTCATCGAGGAAGCTTTTCTCGTTGCTAAATCTTTTCGGTTTCATATCGCAGTATTCAACCTGCGGCAGTTTGGCGGCGGTCGATTCAAGCGACTGTTGTGGATCGTATTCTTCAAGCTCGGCGACCATTGCAACATTTGATGAAATTTCAACATTGCTAAAGTCGATAGCTTTTAGAAGGACATCAGCTAAGCCTGGAAGCTCAAAATCTCGTTCTGATGGAACATTATTCACAATATCGACATCAGGATTTTGCTCCAAGCTCAAATCCTGAATTATGTTGTCTGGTAAACCTTGATCAATTGAATTATCTATAAAAGACCGACCACGATTGTTTTCGGACAGTGTGGGCTGCAGGTAATTGGGCTGCGCCGTTGACTGAACTTTATATTGGGTCGATAGAGATGTCGAACTTGGCTCTGTTGGAATCGTTGACGATGCTGTAGTCGATGTAATAGTTGTCTGTCCAATCGGCGGAACACTGTCTGCTGCGTTATTGTCTTCAAGTTTAGTTTGATGAGGAGATGTCATTCGAGCGATGTTGTTATCAGACTCGGGTTTCTCTAATCGCGCCAATTCTATATTCTTTTCACGTATGCCGTGGTTGAAATAATATTTGAACCATGCACTTTGGGCGCGTTCGAATTCTGTCGGCGTTCGCGTGTTGATTTCAGGCGTTGCTGTTGTAGATGTTACAGTGTTAGCCACAGGTCCATTATTAACTTGTCGTTGCTGGTCCAGAAAATCAAGTCGAGACTTTAGACGTCGAAATTGCTCTAATGGTGGGAACGTGAAGTTTTCGGGTAAATCTGGCCGAATAAGGACAGGCTGGCCAACTGGCCGTGAAAAATCCGGTGGTGGAACTCCGTGTTTGGCACCTTCTCGTGTTTCGGAAACAGCGTCAGAAGACACTGGTAGTGGTCGGGCAAACGCGATTCCAGTTCGAGCGAAACTTGGCTGATTTGGTGATGTTCTTGTTGGCCCAGCGTGTATCAAACTAGCTACTTTGGGTTGGGATACAAGTGATGTTTCAGCGCTTGCTCCGTTGATACTAATGTGTTTGATGTTCGATGACGTAGAGGCGGTGGCTGAGAGGCCATTCGGATTAGCTTCGCTAGTTCGAGCATGAATGAGATCAAACATTTGTCGCATTTGTTGCAGACGCGTTAAAGCGGCTTGGCGTTTAGCACGTGCTTTTTTTGTAACATGATCTTTACATTTGGGTGGCTAAAATAATATCAAAAATTTTATTCTATGTTTTCCGAGACATTTAAGCCGATGTCCGGTTTAATCGATGTCATAATAGCATTAAATAACATTTGTATTATATTAAAAAGTACCTTCTGCAGCAAAAAACTGGTACAAAGAATTGGGCGTCCTCAGTAGGTAAGTATGGCACAAGCAGTCCGACACTTCGAGTTATTTATTGAGACATCTAGCTAAAGTATATATAAAAATCTGATGGATTAAGGTCTGCGTGAATTGGTATAGTCTGTACTTTGATGTTTTCTCGGAGCAAAGTATTTTTGTAAAGTAAATTCTTAAGACTGTTTGTGTTGTCCTCGGAAACAATCATAAGCAGTACTGACCGCCAAGTTAAAGCGAATCCGCCTCGTTAAATCTCAAATTTGCATCGTGTTCCTATACAATATATAACCGTGCTAAATAGAAGAGAACTGTGCATGAAAACCAGGATGTCCACTCGCTACATACTTTCTAAGGATTTAATCGTATCGTAGAAAAGTGCTACATTTAAAAGATTGTGATGTAATTCAATATTTGGTTTTGCTATCAGAATATCGGTATATGCCCTAGGTCAATCACATGATTCTGCTTTACATCGGCAGTATTGTGTCGTATTTGTGCTAGTTCAAATGCTTTTAGTATTGTGCGGGGACAAAGTAGTAAATTGTTAATGCACACACATTGCCGAATCTGCCAAGTCAGAAGATTATTCAGGTGTCTTTTATAGTGTGACAGTAGTCTCTACCGGTACAGAAAACATGCAACATTACTCTTGAAACAATATAGAAAAAATCGTGTATTAAACTAAACCATTGTTGCCTTTTAGTGGTTTCGTCTACAGACCTAACCAGGCGATCCTCCAGAAGATTTGTGTGTGAGCGATAGATATTTTTAAATGATAACACGTCAAGTGAAAAATGCTGGAGATCAGGCGTACTGGATAGCTAGCTAGTCGCAAATCATATTTCGCATGGAAAATTTCTGGAAGCGCCCTCCGATTTCACAGAAATTATTATACGTGACTGCCTAAACGCCACCGGCTCTGTACATGTTTCTAGTAGGACTTCATTATCCACAATTTCTTATCCGAAAGGTTGAGAATTGTCTTCAAAAACTAGAAAGCCAGTATAAAATGAATTGCAACCGGTATTTTATACAGTTTAGGTTTTTCAAAATGTATGAGGAGTCTTTTTATGAAAATGATTTATTCATCTGTACATGTGTACTAAGCGCCTCAGTCGGTGAATTCCCAACTACTTAATGAAAATGATTTATTTTCTAATGAAATTTTCTAATGATTTCTAATGAAAATGATTTATTCATCTGTATATACATGTGTATTAAGCGCCTCAGTCGGTGAATTCCCAACTAGCGAAGAACTTTTAGACCAGTGGTGTTTGAAAAAAATCAATAAAAAAAGAGTAAAAGTCAAAACCATAATCGATAACTTAATGCTTCGCTATGTAAAAAATTGCCCATTACATTTAACCATTATCAATTTTACCAACGCGGCATATAATTCAGAAACGAATAGAAATTCCTTCGGACTATCCGCGTTGCAACCTGCAGCATGAACATAGCCAAAAGTAGTAAAAGGCACAACTAGGGGGGCTATGTTTTTGCTGTGAAATATTTCTCTATTTCTATAAAGCTGTGGATTTGATACTGTAATTGCTTATTTTCTGCGAATTGAATTTAATGCAATATAGCCCAACCGTAGTTTGGGAAAAGCAAAAACGCATTTCGAATATGCAATATATATTTTAAGCACAAAAGCTGGATATACATTTAGACATTTTAAAAACTGCTCAAACTGACCTATCGTCAGATTTACATGTCATTTTATAACAAATAGGGTAAGATATGGCTGATACTAATAAAGACAGTCACGTCCTGTATACAATGGAACCTATATAATCGTCTGAAAGTCGAGGGGACCGTACATCTAAAACATTCAGTTGCTTCAACAAGTATAAATACCATCGCTATTGCATTGGCCCTATATGGATGCTATGGATATGGTCACAAATAAGCAAGTATCTATTACGAATTTGTCGTAGTGTAGTTAACGAAATTCCGAGAGGTGACGGTTCAATTACTTTCTACTCAAAAATCATATCCAAATACACCGAGCCGAAATTCAGCATTCAAAATTTATTGCACGGTGTTTAGTGACCAATTTCATCTGCAATTCAACTCAATTGCGATTATCATTTGTGGACCCAGTTGCATTCAGAGCGAAAAGCAAGGCCATTGTGATTGTCATAAGAAACTTTTCTGCTACATACTAACTCAATAATTTATTTACAAGGCGACAGCCTCAAGCATAGGCTAAACGATACATATAGACTACAACTAATGAGGCAACTTTATTTCACAGAGTCCGGGAGTCTCTGGACTGGTACGGACCAGTTCGGATGTTCGCCGGTCCGAACCGAATCTTACCGGTCCATGGTAAATCGGTCCTGATCGCTGCTGTTCAGATTCACTCTGTGGTATTTATGTTTCTGGAATAGCGGGGTTAAAGAGGGGTCGTATACGGCTAAGGCTGGCCCTATTTCTTTAATACTAGCATCTCAATATAAAATACCAAGCAGTGCTGTCAACTACATTTAAAATAGTGATAGGGGCAGGTCAGTATGCTTAATTATCACCCGCATTTCACATATTTACGAACAGTTGATTCTATAACTTTAACGAAATAAACTATTTATAAGGATTGTTGCCTCAAATGTTCCGAAATTCATTTTTGAGAAATCATTTCTTTCGGTAAATTGTCGAACGATAGTGTCAATATCCAAATTGTTTTAGCTTTAGCTAAAGCAATCGATATCCTTTAGCTGTTTTGATAAAAGACTGTCACGTTCTCCATACCATGGAATCTACGTTCTTCGGAAACTAGTTTCCACTTAGTGACGGCATGGTATCTCCACGTTTCGTGTACAAAGTGTTTCACGACAAGGTTTTAATTTTATTCGGTTGGTAGCCAGGATTTCGTTTGAACGACTAATCTGAGCATCAGTAAACAAAACTGAAAAAGGTGCGCGGATGCAACTTGTAACGAATAGGAAGTCGAAATATTAACGACAACTCGGAGCAAAATGAACTAAAAACTTACAAATATCCCATCACATTCACCCTTGAAATAATTGCATAGCTGAATTGAGCATTTGAATTGAAGATTTGGCTGATCAGCAAATTTGGCAATTTGACTTTCAACCGTTGCCAACATCAGTCCGTCGTCTGGTTCATATGTCGGCGATGGCAAAATTGAAGGGTCAACGGAGCAACTATAATATAAATAGAATATATGAAAATGAGATATAACGATAGCGCAAATTTTTATGTTCTCAAATTTTAGGCATAGTAATTAAAAGTTTGTAAAATAAATTTCGATTATTCACTTAACATTTCTTAATAGTTACCGTAATTCTGCTAGTTTTTTACTGAATGCAGAAAGAATAAAAATACTTTCTATGCAATAATATTTATTCTGTATACTTCGGCTGGGTATATCATAATGCAGCTTCGTGTCGTGTAGGTCATACAAAATAAATGACATTCCTGCATGTGATATTGATAATTATCCTAGCTAACGGATTTCGTTCCTGAGTAACTTAAGCATTTACAAAATGACTTGGCTATGGCATTTACAAAACGTACCCATCCAATTCCAGTATTTCATTTGCTTTAGTAAGGAAACGATTAAAGGGTAATGTGTATGTTCCAAGCCTATTTCTGAGACAGCCACAATGCAGCATATGTATTGTAGCTGTGCACAACATAATACGGGCGATATTCGAAGTCCCAGGGATAGCAGGTGCTACGAGGGCTGGGAGGTAGACGGATGTGGGCAACAGGGGAAGGTCGCCAGGGGGGTAAGTTTTCGCACTTTTGCAACTGAAAACGTTTGTTAATTTTTGCCAATTTTACACCGATCTTTGCCAATTTCCCGTGATTTTTCCAGTTTTAGCCCGATATTTTTCCAATTTTCCCCCAGGTTTTGGCTATTTTTTCACAATTTGTACCTACTTCCTTCCAAATTTGCATATTTTTGTATTCTCCGCGGGGAGGAAGCGGTATGCTCAGCGGGATCGGCAACTTCAGATAGACTTTGGCGAGGCCCTGGGTGCAGGAAGGGTTCGGCACCGCAGAGGAATAATCCCGTTCCCCTCCTATCAGTAAATATAATCGACTAAAGTAACCCTGAGTGGCGGAAATAAAATCCAGGCCAAGCCAGGCTCGATATACTAAGCCTAAGCCTTAGTCTTAGCCTAAGCTAAGGTCCTTATATGAGACATACACCAAACCTAAGCCTAAGTTGGGGGCTCCCGCCCCCCGAACCCCCTGCTCTAAGCTGTTCTTTTTTCTACGTTATAACGCACCGCCCCTCAGGGTTACTTGGGCCATATTATCTATAGGGTCTTGGAGTTAATCTCACAAAAGTTCAAGGACTCAACACGGATTCAAGTAGGGACTCTAATGGAAAAGTGTGGGAAGTGTGAGACGGCCCCCACCCACCCTCTTGCTGCGCCCATGTCAGTGTCAGACTCTCCACTAAGTCATATTTTACAACCTCTGCGCACACAAAGTATTTGAGCGATTGTAGCAAACCATCAGCAAAACTTTGGCAGTTCTAGCGTGTTTTTAGCAAAATTTTAACAATTTTAGCAAAATTTTAGCCATTTTAGGAAATTTTTTTCAGTTTCAAAAAAAGAGTGGGACTAATGTTGATTTGAAACTATGTAAGTATCGCTCGCTATTTAGGTTTCGTCGAAAAAAATGTTGCCAATGGCTTGATTTTCCGAGTTAATAATAGCCTATGAGACATGTGAGGGCCAATGGAAACCTGTAACATTATCTAGTTTGTTGTTTCAGTGACCCAATACTGAGAAGTAAGTTCCGTTCACTCATTAATTATTCTGAAAGTGATCTTCATCCGAAAAACCCAGATTTAATCTAATACTGTGTGGTTGATTTTATGTTGATACATCAACACTACCCCGACCAACTCATTTATTATTCTGCAAATGACCTTCATCCAAGAAACCCCAGATTTAATCTAATACTGTGTGGTTGATTTTATGTTGATACATCAACACTACCCCTACCAACTCATTTATTATTCTGCAAGTGACCTCATTCGAGAAGCCTCAGATTTAATCTAATACTGTGTGGTTGATTTTATGTTGATACACCAACACTACCCCGACCAACTCATTTATTATTCTGCAAGCGACCTTCATCCGAGAAACCACAGGTTTAATCTAATACTGTGTGGTTTATTTTATGCTGATACATCAACACTACCCCGACCAACTCATTTATTATTCTGCAAGTGACCTTCATCCAAGAAACCCCAGATTTAATCTAATACTGTGTGGTTGATTTTATGTTGATACATCAACACTACCCCTACCAACTTTAGCACTAGACTTCCACACAAACTAAAAATGTTTGTTAATGTATAAATTTGGAAAAAATTATTGAGGTCGTGCACAGAACAGCAGTTGTGTGGTAGAAAAACATCAGGAAATAGACATCACCAACAAATGTAAGAAGATCAAATCACCGCGGCATCATAGATGGCACACAACGCAATTTTGCATAAGTATTACGCTTTTCTTCAAAGGTTTATCATGTACACTTACTTAGTATTGTTTCGCAACAATCACTGAAACATACCCATCTCGATCGATCACTTTTCGTTGCTTGTTATTTCCTGATTTTCCATCGGTTATGAAGCAACTGTGAACCAACATTTTATATTGAGTGCTAATCAAGCCTAAAAAGAATGCACGAAAGCGCCACTTGAAATGGTATATATTGCAATATAGCAAAATTTTATTACATTACCAATACGGCCTATGTTGCCTTCAGGGGTGGTATGCTATATTGCAATATAGCAAAATTTTATTACATTACCAATATGGCCTAAGTTGCCTTCAGGAGTGATATGCTATATTGCAATAATTAGCGAAACAAGCGCTGTGTGCCTGAGCTTAGATTATCCTTTATCGCACAGTTAACTGAATTTATTATGGCGATGGTCCGAGTAACCCTAAGGGGCGTTACGTTATAATGTTAGAAAAAAACAGCTTACAGCTATGGTTTCCATAACTGCTTTGCTTTTCTGTCGCCAGTATCATCGGTTTTATCATGGTTAGCTTGATTAGGTTTCATAATGCCTCAAAACTATATTTTGTTTGATTTCTGGTTCTTGTACTTCTCATAAAACAGGGAACAGACTTCGGTCCACAATTCTTAAAATGAATCTAGCACCACGAAGTTGTGTAGTTGTAGATACTGCCGACCAACGTCATACTTGTTTCAATTTCCACAAGACTGAGATAAGTATTGAAATGTTGTTGCTCACTTAATAATAAAAAAAGCTCGCCTGGATATCGCCTAAATTAATAGGCAATACAAGCAAACGTTATGTCTGTAAACACATTTTATATAGATATATCGCAATTATTTTGATAGGCATATATTTGATTATAGAAAAAACATACACTTAAAAAGCTATATACTTGTCAGCAACTACGTTTCAGTCTTTGCAGACTATCAGTATGAATTTAAATAGCCGTTTACATGTTGTTACTGTTGAATAGATAAGCCAACATTACAAAAACGATCGAGCAGTTTCGTTAAAAATTAAATTTTTTGCTGTTTAAACCAAGCATAGCTTTACATTGCAAAAACGTTGAGACAAATGGTCGGTCATTTTTTAATCTTTAGCTGGAGTTAAATAATTGACTCAATTTTAGTCAAGTTTTGACTCACTCAGTTTGAATCAAGCCTGAACTAAAGTTGAGCCAAAGTTTAATCCAAAGTTGAAATATGCTGTAAATTGAAATTGGAGTCGCGTTAACCCTGTGAACGCGCTCACTTAAAATTGCGATACTAATTCGTTAAAACAGTGACCGCGAACAGCGCCCACGTGTTGCTATATCGCAAATCGTGCACAGTTACATAAGTGAAAATTGGAATTTATGTGCGGTAATGATGTTTGAGATCTGGAACTAGATTTGATAAAAGAGCAACCCAGGTTTACGTAGCTGTCGTGGACTCAAGAACAAAATGGCTCAATCTTTAGAAGACGATTAAAATTCATTCAATATGAGGAAAATGTGCGAATGATTTTTTTGATCACTCAAAATTTAATCATCCGAGTATAATAATTTTGAACAGCTAAACTGCTTACATTATGTAGGTGCGAAAAAATGTTTAAACATTCTACTTACTTGTATCGCATTCAAAACGATGGTATATGATATCACCAACTGCAGCATGGGTAACAAGACAACTATCTGGGCTCCCACGTCGCATTGTATAAGTACACGGTAATCGAATTGACCATGTTTAAACATTCCACTTACTTGAATCGCATTCAAAACGACGGCATATGATATCTCCAATTGAAGCATGGGTAACAGGACAACCATCTGGGCTCCCACGTCGCATTGTATAAGTACACGGTAATCGCATTGACCATGTTTAAACATTCCACTTACTTGTATCGCATTCAAAACGACGACATATGATATCTCCAATTGAAGCATGGGTAACAGGACAACCATCTGGGCTCCCACGTCGCATTGTATAAGTACACGGTAATCGCATTGACCATGTTTAAACATTCCACTTACTTGTATCGCATTCAAAACGACGACATATGATATCTCCAATTGAAGCATGGGTAACAGGACAACCATCTGGGCTCCCACGTCGCATTGTATAAGTACACGGTAATCGCATTGACCATGTTTAAACATTCCACTTACTTGTATCGCATTCAAAACGACGACATATGATATCTCCAATTGAAGCATGAGTAACAAGACAACCATCTGGGCTCCCACGTCGCATTGTATAAGTACACGGTAATCGCATTGACCATGTTTACACATTCCACTTACTTGAATCGCATTCAAAACGACGACTTATGATATCTCCAATTGAAGCATGGGTAACAGGACAACCATCTGGGCTCCCATGTCGCATTGTATAAGTACACGGTAATCGCATTGATCATGTTTAAACATTCCACTTACTTGTATCGCATTCAAAACGATGGTATATGATATCACCAATTGCAGCATGGGTAACAAGACAACCATCTGGGCTCCCACGTCGCATTGTATAAGTACACGGTAATCGAATTGACCATGTTTACACATTCCACTTACTTGAATCGCATTCAAAACGACGACTTATGATATCTCCAATTGAAGCATGGGTAACAGGACAACCATCTGGGCTCCCATGTCGCATTGTATAAGTACACGGTAATCGCATTGATCATGTTTAAACATTCCACTTACTTGTATCGCATTCAAAACGATGGTATATGATATCACCAATTGCAGCATGGGTAACAAGACAACCATCTGGGCTCCCACGTCGCATTGTATAAGTACACGGTAATCGAATTGACCATGTTTACACATTCCACTTACTTGAATCGCATTCAAAACGACGGCATATGATATCTCCAATTGAAGCATGGGTAACAGGACAACCATCTGGGCTCCCACGTCGCGTTGTATAAGTACACGGTAATCGCATTGACCATGTTTAAACGTTCCACTTACTTGTATCGCATTCAAAACGATGGTATATGATATCACCAATTGCAGCATGGGTAACAAGACAACCATCTGGGCTCCCACGTCGCATTGTATAAGTACACGGTAATCGCATTGACCATGTTTAAACATTCCACTTACTTGAATCGCATTCAAAACGACAACTTATGATATCTCCAATTGAAGCATGGGTAACAGGACAACCATCTGGGCTCCCATGTCGCATTGTATAAGTACACGGTAATCGCATTGACCATGTTTAAACATTCCACTTACTTGTATCGCATTCAAAACGACGGCATTTCAAAACGACGGCATATCTCCAATTGAAGCATGGGTAACAGGACAACCATCTGGGCTCCCACGTCGCGTTGTATAAGTACACGGTAATAGCATTGACCATGTTTAAACATTCTACTTACTTGTATCGCATTCAAAACGATGGTATATGATATCACCAATTGCAGCATGGGTAACAAGACAACCATCTGGGCTCCCACGTCGCATTGTGTAAGCGCATGGTAATCGCATTGACCACGCTGGATACATCATATTCTCTCTGTCGTGTTCACTAAAATTGTGTAATGAATGAATGTGTTTAAGATTTTTAAATATCCATTCTTATTCTATATTACTTTAAATGTTATATATTTAATACATTATTACTTTTATCCATGTATGTTATATTTTATTTTATACATTCTGATATACAAATCAGATAAATGCATATTTTCGTGTAGTATAATTCCAACGGTCAGCCAGCTCTGTGCATGGATGATGCACACCTAATACACGTTCTGCTTCTATTATCCGTTGCTCGTCTCCTGAAAACAATGAAATCGAAACTCCGAAATTCAGACGTGCCAAGCTGTGCGAGTATATGGGCGTCTAAGGAGTCTTTGTGAAACTTCAACCGTTCAAGGTGTATATTTTCTCTTATGTTGAACTCGTGTTTTCATAATGACCTGTGCTATTATGAATGCCGTTAGACACTTTTATTTATATATTATGTTTAGATTCGTACATTTACGATGTGTGTAGTACTTAGTATAATTATATTGTATTAGTCGAAGGTTTGTTAAACTCTAATGTAATGACTGCTATTGAATTTAAAGACATTAAAGCATACTTATTGAAAACTAGTGACAAATTCGTGAGGCGCGGAAGTTGTAAAAGAGGAAATCATTAAAATTTCCACACAAAATTTCAAATCTATGGGTCATGGCCAGAATATCTTTTGCTAAAAAACCCTTAACAACTATGAAATATTTCACTGTATTCGCTTGATTACCACCAGAATTGGTTAAGCTTTAATAGTTCTAGCACGGATAGTCCAATAAAGTTAAAGAATCAATCTACAATATTTTATGATAGTCCAAATTTTTTAGTGCTCTGAAACACATAACCACTTAAAAGCTTATGGCAAATAATTTATAACACCAATCTTAAGATTTAAAGTATGCGCTCTTTAATAGATATACACTGAGATGATGTAAACAGTGGATATGTAGACAGCTATGATATGAATATGTATCATTGCACCTTACAACATTCATACAACAGCAGAAAAACACATTATGGCATAGGTTCTCGTAAGGGCGGGGTAATGGGGTGCGCCTGACTTAAACATCGGATCCCCTTAAGTCATATTTACCCCATAAGTCATACATGGGCCGAAGTCCCAGGAGCGGATAGCGACTCAAAATTTTTCTTAATTTTCGCTCATTGCCTCCCGGTTTTTGCTAATTTTCCCCAAATTTTGCATATTTTCATAAAATTATCCTCGCGTCGCGGCCGCCCAAGGTGGAGGGAGTAATGAGACTTTCGAGGGTAGATTTGGTTTGGGGTAGAGAGGCCGACCTTTTCGTTGCAAACCCAATCTCCTACCATCCCCCTATCGACACCTATGATTTATTGCTTTCCCTTCTTACGCCCCGTCGAAAGTTTGAACATTGTAGCAATTATGAGGAAATTTTATGATGCAAGCTGCCGGAAATTACAGTAAATATTAAAAATTTTAGGTAGTTTCGACCTGTTTAAGACTTTACCCCACCACCTCCACACAACGCCGATCCTCCGGCCATGCACCTCTATGGCACCTTCGTGAATCCATGTTTGTGTCGGCGGACTTGGACACGCATGGCTTACGAAAAGCATTTAAAAATGTCAGGTTCTGAAATAGTACACCAAATTAGCGTCATTTCCTCAGTATTTAGTAATCTAATGTTCTGCTATTACAACAAAATTTAAAAACAAGAAAATAGAAATATAATAACGTATCATTCAGATAAATATAGTTAATACCTTTTGGCTTTCTTTGCGGGCCTTCGCCGAATATTAGTACGACCGTAGCTAGGATCCTTCTTGTACTTCGACAAATCGCTATCCCAATCCTCTGATCCATAGCGCACTTCGGAACTTGTTAGATTTAGTAACTCAGTGCTTGTAAAGTTTTGAAATCCTGACAGTTCACTTTGATCTGGCAAAATATCGCCGCTGTTACTTAGGTAATTATTGTCGTCATTTGATGATGATTGAAATTGATGGGCGTCAGAATAGAAGCAACGAACGTTAAATACACGATCGAACTTGGTAGATAGTTCTTCGTGAAATTTTAGCATTACTGTTGTCTCAAACAAAATTCCACGTGGATTAAACTAAAAGTAGAAAGTTATGATTTATTAGAAATTTAAAGCAAATGTAAGTTTTCGCTACAGTCATGTATTTTATCTATAAACCCTTTAATGCTCAAATTTGTTGTATGTGATGCAATGTTTGACAAACTCAAGCCGGCTCCGTGAATCGAACCTCTATAGCATTGGAGTCCCATGTCAACTTTAGGAGCCGGACATTATAACGTTAGAAAAAAACTGCTTAGAGCGGGAGGTTCGGGGGCGGTAGTACCCCGACTTAGGCTTAGGCTTAGTGTATGTCTCATATAAGGGCCATGTAAAGTTGACATGGGCAGCATTGGTGATAACGGCTTATGCAAGCCACTGAGCCGTCTGAAAGCGGTTACAAAGAGCCTAACAAAATGAGCGAATGGCAGCGCACTTGCTAGCAGACGTAGAACAAATTGAGTTAACACAACTGTTCATAGCGTCAGCTGTCCTCATATGTGGACTGTAGGTTTGAAATGGTTAAAAAACAACATAAAATCCCACGAACTTTTTCCCGTTTTGAGGGAAATTAAAATAGCTATGGGATGCTAAGTTCTTGCGTTTATTTTCCGAGCCATGCTTCAGCATCGACATAACCCAGAAATCAGTACTAAAGCACAAAGCTTTTCCTTTCAATTTTGACGTGAACCCGTAAACATTTTCCCAGATTCATCATGTCATTTGATGAACGCCGACAAACCGATGAAATTTGAAAAAGTAACCGTACTCCAATCGTGTATGTACATCACAGATTCTCTGTTCACGTCCTCTAAATTGCTATTAAAGATGATATAATTGTGAACGCGAATTTGTCCACGATTAACTAGTCGAACGGTATCAAAATTATTGCAGTATCCTGAAAACTGACTAATTTTGGCCAGGAGGAGCTAAAATGTCCAACACACGTTTCCTGAGTGTTGGACATTTTTGAATAATAATTATTGCAGTATCCTGAAAACTGACTAATTTTGGCCAGGAGGAGCTAAAATGTCCAACACACGTTTCCTGAGTGTTGGACATTTTTGAATAATAATTATTGCAGTATCCTGAAAACTGACTAATTTTGGCCAGGAGGAGCTAAAATGTCCAACACACGTTTCCTGAGTGTTGGACATTTTTGAATAATAATTATTGCAGTATCCTGAAAACTGACTAATTTTGGCCAGGAGGAGCTAAAATGTCCAACACACGTTTCCTGAGTGTTGGACATTTTTGAATAATAATTATTGCAGTATCCTGAAAACTGACTAATTTTGGCCAGAGGAGCTAAAATGTCCAACACACGTTTCCTGAGTGTTGGACATTTTTGAATAATAATTATTGCAGTATCCTGAAAACTGACTAATTTTGGCCAGGAGGAGCTAAAATGTCCAACACACGTTTCCTGAGTGTTGGACATTTTTGAATAATAATTATTGCAGTATCCTGAAAACTGACTAATTTTGGCCAGGAGGAGCTAAAATGTCCAACACACGTTTCCTGAGTGTTGGACATTTTTGAATAATAATTATTGCAGTATCCTGAAAACTGACTAATTTTGGCCCGGAGGAGCTAAAATGTCCAACACACGTTTCCTGAGTGTTGGACATTTTTGAATAATAATTATTGCAGTATCCTGAAAACTGACTAATTTTGGCCAGGAGGAGCTAAAATGTCCAACACACGTTTCCTGAGTGTTGGACATTTTTGAATAATAATTAGTGCTATTATCGGCTCTGGCTACTATTTAATAAATCAGGTTACTAATAATTATTAGCTACTACCATTATAACCGATACGTACATTCAAGCGTTAAAATACGTGTAAGTTGTTTGAAATCTATGTTAATGATATACGTCAATTGTAGAAAATTTGACAAAAACAACGTATTTCATTACCATAAACTGCTGTCGAATACCACAATCTGTAAGCGGAATCTTTAGCAGCAACGATCTGTTATCTTTAGCTTTAATCGAGCAACCATCTTTCTCAAAATGTTCTTTGACGTAAAGATGTCCGCGGAATGCATTTTTCGTTAATACGTCAACAATTATCGCGTGATCGGTACATGTAATAGCTGCTCCACGTGGACCTAAAATATAAACAATAATGAAAAGCTCAGTCTATCTTGAGAAATTAACCGGTGATTGCAAAAACATTTAGGATTTGTTTGTAAACAAAGTGCGGGTTGGAAGCTGTGGGTTTGACGTTTTCCAATACTCTATCATGTATGTCATGTTATATAACAATAATGAAAAGCTCAGTCTATCTTGAGAAATTACCCGGTGATTGCAAAAAGATTTAGGATTTGTTTACAAAGTGCAGGTTGGGAGCTGTGGGTTTAACGTTCTCCAACACTCTATCATGTATGTCATGTTATATAACAATAGAAAAATTTTATTTTCGTAACTTTAGCAACGGATAATGATAATCCATCGAAAAATCACACCGTTGAACTCCAACTAGGTGTCCAGCTTATGCTAGACGTGATCCCAGCTATGTAGTAGTTTATAATACATTTTAAATGTGGTGCCCTACGTTAACAAAAGATTTTACCTGTATTATAAGATTATCCTCCTTGTAAATCTGCGAATGGTACTTCTCTAAACCAAGCGCATGGGTACAGACATGGTCCTAACATTAAGATATCTTTTTTAAAGGATTGCTTGATTTTAATCCAGGTTATTAGGTAACTATTGTAGCCCGTTCCCACCTCACCTACCCATTGCACTAAGTTTTTTTAATAAATATAAAAGTAAATTATATACGTAAAATGGTAAAATGTTACTGTAAACCCCAGAAAATACGGATCGTATTGATAAATGTAGTCAAAAATGTTTTGATTTCAGAATTCGTTTGTGTTGCCTCAGTGGTTTGGCAACAGCACTCCAAATTGAACAACTCATTCTTTCTCTTGTCTGTTCCGAACATTGATTTTATCAGCGATACTCTGGTATACGATAAAAGTATAACTTGGAACCACAACGTATTTGATTAATGAACCACAGAATCGGGAATTAGAAGAAACCTTGAAACCATTAAAAAATAATAACACTGTGATCGCTGATCAAAGATAGGAAGATCGGTATAAAAATCGATACATTCTCCTTTCATATATTGCAATGTGCATCATTAGTTTTGCAGCATACATAATTTTGTGTTCAGGACTGTACTTTACAGTGTAGACTAACGATATAAAATATTTAATTATACATAATAAATAATAATAAATTTAGTATTATATATTAAATAATTTAATTTACTATATATAAATTACCTATATTTATGTATTCATTAAAATCGATATAAATCTGTGCCTTAGGAAAGATTCCTTTGAAGTATACAGTAGCGTAAAAGACGCACTGTATTAGAGCGCATAGCGTAATATATAGGAAAATTTAATTGTGAAACTCGACCTTATCGCAGAGGCGGGATGGGCGAGACTCGGCAAAAATACGATTTTTCTCTTATGGTGCCAGTTTTAGTCGACCATCCCTGTAGTTGGTAGGCACGCGGGACTGCAATGTAGAAGACCGTAAATTGACTAAAGTGCGCACACTGGTTCCAGTTACTGCGGGGGCAGTGGAGTTAACAAACTTATTACGTGGTGACAACGATACACAACTGGATTCTACTTCCAGTTGATAGTCAGCATAGTCTCGTCGAGTAGGGCGAATATCGGAAAATGATTCCCTTGGCGGTATATACATCATATATATGTCATACATAATAATATATAGCAGTACAATAGATGCACTGTATTATAGCATAATATACAACAGTATATAGAAAATTATATGACTTGGAAATTTACCCTGGTGCTGTATTTGTTAGCACGCTGGAACTTTACTTTGGAAGGCTGTTGGTTTGAGTCCTAGTAGGAGGGGAGCAGGGTGGTAAGGTTTTCAAACTTGTTACAACCTATTTTGTAACCAGCATAAGTATATTATATAATTGTAACACAGCTTAGATAGTTAAAACCATGTGTTAAAACGTCTGATTTGAAGGATTTGTATGCACTGTTGTGTTGCGATTACTCCTTAAAACTGGTGCCATTACATTTTTTCGAACAGGTCTAAAACGTGCGTACATAATATATTTTTATATATTTAATGCATTATTTATTCTTTTATGTACACCGAATAATCAAACAAGCACACACAGAATAGTTAGTAACTAACAGCTAAAAGTATAGTATGTTTACCTTTAATATACTCGCATACTTCACCAACTGCAATTTTTCGGAACGCTCTAACAAATGCATCGACAGAATTATTTCGGAATGTTTTCGATTTGTCATCTGTAATTTTGAGCAATTCGTCGACTGCAACGTATGACCCGATTCCAAGTGCGAAAAGTTCGATACCCATTTCGCGTAAATTCTAAAAAAGGATATAATGTATGATTTGCGATGCAGTTAAATGAGATAAAACTAAGCATTCGATATAACTTTGTTTATGTTAATAGATTTAGTTACATTTATTACTATCAGAAGAATGCATTATAAAAAATTATGTAAAATGGTGTGACACTCGGTCATACTCATGTATTACGCATTGTTCGATTTTGCTTTACCCTCCACCCGCTCCCTACGCAAAGGATTCCATGGAGTACCTTCCTACAAACGGTTCTCCAGAGTATCTGGTACCTCCCATGATTCTTTGAGGATATACCAGCTGACAACTCGCCAAGAGCTATTCAGATTACAACAGGAGTAGCAATTGCTGGTTGCTCATATTCCTGTCCTGCCCGAAGAACCTTGGGGTACGATACATCCTGGGAATTTTTGGGGAGTAAGTCAAAAAGTGATTGACCACATCATCGGATAAGGTAGAATATATGAGTATGATCGTGCGTCATATTCTTCTACAAATATGCCATAAGACATCCTTATTACTAATGATAAGCGTGTGAAATTTTATGCAAAATATTTTTCCTCAACATATATTGAATCTTTAAATTAAGGCGTAAACATTACAATATCCCCACCATTTGGGACATATATGCTACCACACACAGTGTGGCACAACCATTGGACACTCCAATGTTTGATGACAGATGCTAGCTATGAATTATTTTGTTCTTCCACTGTTCACTACACCATTCCTATTTTATTTCTGTAGAGCCACGAGGGAACAAAAATTATAAATGATCATTACGTTATAAAGTGAACGTTAGCATTTCATAGATGAATAAGTAATAAGAAACACGTTTCATTGACACGTCGATTATTTCAGTGTGGATTCATTATTTTATTACAATGCCACAATATTAATTTAAACAGTTTTTCAATTATACGGTTTTCCATAATTTTCAGGGCATGCATAATTGGTATTGTCTTGGAAACTATACTAGTACGACAAATCTTAAATTTATTTCATAGTTATCTCAAGAGTGCGTGATTTTCTGAGAAGAACATGACATTCTTTGAAATCACCATGCAAACGCGTGTGACAATACGCTATCTATATAGACCTTACCCTGTGGTTTTTAGGGAATTACCCCTACATCTCTCGGTTTATTAGAGGTTATGGTATCAAAAAATTTATTCAGAATACCATTCCAGGTTTGGGATGGGATCGTTATGCCTTCCTCAAAGTAGCGGTTCTGGAAAGTTTTTAAACAACCCGTTAAACCTGAATGGGACGGACCAAATTTTCGTTCATTGCATCATGACCACCCTCCCAAATAAAAAAGTGATTAGGGTAATGCACCGAAAGGTACTACACTTTACTTTTAGGTAATACACCTTTCGGGGTAAGGTCCAAATTGATCGCCTTATAATCGATGTATTTGCATGATGAATTTCAAGAGTACCATACTCTTCTCAAGAAATAATTATGAACTCTTTATCATATATTCGACAAATATAAAGACTTACTCTTGCCGGTGTAACTGCATCATCTTGCGAATAGCCATCAGATACCAAAACAATAACCTTTGTTACTCCTTCTTCATCACTCCTGGCGCCTAAAATTATGTAGTTAGAAAGTGGTGTTTTTAATCTGGGTGTTAATATTGTGATATGTATTATTGTCACACCCATCTGGCTGTGACATTGTTTTTGGATTTTGTCTAAAAGTGCACAAACTACCTACTTTGCAATATAATGCCTAAGCACTCTATGCGAACAACGACCTAAATATTATTCTAAATATATAGTATTATCATGAGGTCTAATTTGTAGTCTCGGAGATTGTCATCGAATTACTCGTCAAAAATGGCCACCGACTTGCCAGTGGTAAATTACATTGCGATGGCCTAAACAATAAATCTCTCTAAACGAATAAAACATTCGGTTTGCTGAAAATGCATTAGATATACCACTCTTGAACCGTTGTATATTTATATTTGACCAACTGTAGATCAACAATAATATACAACGGTCCAAGAAACTGTTTAAGATTAGTTCGATGGCCGAATGGCTATGTTGTGGTTTGATAATCAATTGGTACGGAGATATAACCACAATGTTTGGTTGACGTTTTTTTCTATTTATGCAAAACTGCATTGTTTTAGGTTTGTTTAGATTCATTTAGCTTAATTTTAAGCTATATAACTGTGTAAACTAAGGAAAAGTGTGACTATTTCACAAAATAAAATATCGTTCGAACTGTACAAAGACGTTTCTCGTCCAAGGTTCGCTTTCTAAATAGTTAGCTCTAGCAGTATATGTATGTTAAAATAGCGATATA
>JASANE010006105.1:0-25283 GCA_030248225.1 Trileptium ribeirensis | reverse complement strand
CTGCTCGTTCAGTTACGTATTGCTTATTAACACCGGCTGCAGTTTGACTTGCAAAAAGGTTTAACTCTAAATTAACGTCAACTTGTTTCAAAGTTAACATACATAGCAATAATCAAATAGGTCGAGGTAATCTAAACAAATCCAACATTTTTGTTCCTAGAGGAGATATTGCTGGTTGCAAAAGTACAAATAATTTACATTTGCTTTCATGCGCTTTCAGAGCTTCATTTCAGTGTCTTATACTGTTATGTGGTTTATGCACATAGCTTAATTCTTTAGAAGACTGTTTGTTCGAGCCCTATTAGTAATTCTGTGTCCGTTATTGGTTTTTAGAGTAATATGCTAAACTCAAGTTTGCCTTGTCGGATTGATCCGCAAGATAGTTCATTTGAAAGCTTGAAATATATAATTAACGTCCTTTAGTTGTGCACGAAAGCAGATTCCGTCAACTTTTTACATGAAAATGCAGGCAGAATGGGCTCGAATATTTCACGAAAGGACAAGAAAAATCACGTTGTTGTATATATCTCGACAAGCCGTGCAGATACCAAAACAATTTGGGCGCATTGTGTATAGTAATGATGCAACTGGACCGGTTATGACCTGTGAGACGGTCTTGATCAAACCGACATTTGTTTGATCCGTACCGGTCTAACCCTAAATTACAAAAGCTGAATAAATCAAATCTAAATTAACAGCTACACGTTCTTTTAATTTTTTACTTCAATGATAGACATTGCTTTTGCCGAGACAGATGGCACACTAAAACTAAGACTAACAACAACATCTGACCGTTGTTTAAATCAGCAGCACTGTAACGTTTATTTCAGTTACATTATAACTAAGGTTATCGCCTTAACTTTATACGTATATTGAAACAAACAGTATGGTTTGTTATAATAAAAACATCTATTAATTTGAGCAGTTCGTTACAGCGGATTCTTATTTAGTTTCTAGCAGAGGCACTCAGTGCAATAAATATTTGGTTAAAGGTCTTTTTTAGTTATATATAGCGCATTGCAATTATAAAAAGTATAACCATGCTTCAAGTGAGAGAGAATAGTATAGAGACAAGTGAGTGATTTCTTGGTTTCAAAAACCGGGAACTCATTTGCAACGGAGTTCAGACTTTTAGCAACCCAAAGCCAATTCTTTTTCTTCGCTATTATGGAGTTCCAGGCAGGACTGGCTGTACCGTCAGCGATCCGGACCGGGTTATGTGCAATGAAGTTGCATCACTAGTGTAGAGCCAATAAGCCTCTAGAAAACTGTTTATAATGCTTTGCTGTGCGACTCTCTAGATCATGTATACTCAAGGTCCGAAATTTCGGGGGGGGGGGGCATATTGCCCTTCCAGCGGGGGATCAGCCCATTAGCAGGTGCAGTCGTCAGCCGGAAATATATTTTCGATTTTTAGGACTCCAAATTTTTTAAAAATAATTTTTCCTAAATTTTTGGAAATTTCTCGCTAACTATTACCAACTTTCGCCTATTTATGCCAACTTGCACAAAAATTTGCTAAACTTTAGGCTATTTTTGCCAAAATTATACGCACGCAATTGGTGCGGGTGGAGGAGGGGGAGGTTGAGGGGCATCATTAGAACCAGGTTACCTCTCGGGGGTAAGGGGGGTGGTAGACGAAGAGTCGAGAAGGCTGATTCGGGTCAAGAGGTTTTAAATGGACCCATCGTGCCATAAATACACCAACGCGACAATGCCTATGTAGAAGTATATGATTGTTTTCGTTTCATTTTGTAGAAAAATTCATGCTCTATGAATCTGTTCAAGGTATGCTTCTATTGTCATTATTTGCGCTGCAGGTTTGCTAAAAATACTTTTTGAGCCCACGAAACCCAAAATACTCGAAAACTGTAATAACTTCGTAAGCAATCGAAGTATATGGGTGTTATTGGGCCGTTGTTGTAGAGCACTTCATCGCCTATATATTTACGCATAGTGTGCTGCTATTGTCATTATTTGCGTTTCAGGATGCGTTCAGAGCGGGTTTTGAATGGGCCCATGAGACCGTTAACACACACGAAAACGGGAATATCTTCACAACCGCTCTAACAACGTTAATGTTAGCGGCATTTTGTGCTCCAGTCTATCCTCCATATATTTGTACATTGCGAGTTGTAAATACAAAATAAGCGGATACCAATCCGCAACTAATCAAGCAACGTAGCTAATATTTGGCTCATTTTGTCAATTGATGTTCAAAATTGTGTAAGTCTCTCTAAATTTTGTAAAAATTAGTATCTCCCAAAATTACATATTCAACACTCAGAATTCACCACTCTGCTGCCAGTTTATTTAAGCTTTATAGGCTGATAAATATAAATCAGCCCAATTGAAATTGCTTTTGGAATCGTAAGGTACAGATCGGAAAATGGCGACAAAAACAGTCCGTTCACCGATTCATATTTTTAGCGCAAAAGTTCATCAAGATTTTAATAAAAATTGACTGTGTTTTTATCTTCATTTTAAGAATTTGGACGTTCAAATATTATTAAAACTTATGTAGCGCAAACAGTTGTCATAGACAAGTATTCAAAAGTTTTAAAGCAAAATGGTATACAAAACGAACATGCGAACACAAAGTTTGAAGCATCCCGATTTGCTATGCTTTTAATTTACAAATTGCAGCCAAAAGTTATATCAGATTTTAGGTTCAAATTTTGCAGTGAAAATTTAAACGTATGAGGCTATCTTAGACTTGATTTCTTAAACGAAAAAACGCAGAAATGATATGCAAATCAATTATCGCTGTGGTATCAACGACATTATGCTTGTTGGCGCTGCAAAAACAACTTCAGTAAAAACGACTCCGCTCATTGCATTTTTACTTGAAATAATAGAATTTTGTGACCGTCAATTTATGTTTGTCTATCGATTACTCACCCCATAAATCACGTCCAACTGCTCCTTAACTAAATACCGTCCGTCGGCAAATGTAAATGTTGACAATTGAGGATGGAACGCACGAGCACAGCGAATAAGGAAGACTTCAAAAAAGCCTTGCTTGATCAAAACTAACTGATCTTCTTGACGCAATTCGGCAAAACCTGAACCATGTAAATAGATGATCGTTACTCGAAAATGATATTTGATTCAATTAGAGTTGTAATATAGGACTCTGTTTGCAAAAATCTACATATATAGTAAAATAGCTGCTAGTAATATAGTAGATGTCTGCATACGCCATGAATTGAATCCATTTGCTGCAAAATTGAGACAAGCTCTGGTTGAATCTGTTTAAGCAGAACGTATGCAAAAATTTATTGAAAAAACAATTGACTTTTAAACACTTTATCGGAATCCAGCCGATAAAATTTCAAAACTGTTCGGCATCCAGTGAAGTTGGGAGTGCTTGTGTGAAATAGTAGACTAGGAACCTGTTGGGGTGTGAAATAGTGGTTCAAGAACGTGGATGGGGTATAAGTGAGTGGTTCAAGAGCATTTGCTTGTGCTGTTCCAAGAACATGGGTGGATAGTCATGATTATGACTCACTTGGTAGGTCATAAACCTAGAAGATGGAGAGTAAGAACGAAAACGACAGCGACGCACAGCGGATCAAAACAAATGAAAGCTGAAGATTGTCACACGCTTCATCGGAGTCGACTGTAATCGCCTCTTGGTATAATTAATATGCGTTTTGCAAACACTGCCGGTGTATCGAAACAGACTGTACCTCGATGTTACCACCATTTTAAAAGCTGCGTTACCAAATAATAAAAAAGTTTACGATGAATTATATTTTATTCCGAATTCATACTTAAAGGTAACACGACATACCGTTTCGAAATCGTCACGAAATCGATAACTTCCGCGACAGCTTCAGTATTCATGCAGAGCAACTATTTAACAAACTTCAATTTCAAAAGTAGAGCAATTACAGTATAAAGATTGTAATTGAATTCGAGTGGAACGAGAATTTTCAATTTTGGCTCTGGAGGGGGTTGAGGAGGTCTTGCCTGTGTGTGTGTCTGTCGCACCTGGATCTCGATAACTGTTGGGCCAATTTTGATGCACTATAGCTCATTCTAAACGCAATGGTCGATTTTGGTGTTGTGACGGAGCCCGATTTTTGAATTTTTCCCGTAGGAAAAGTTATGGGGCAAAATGACGTCATTTTGGCCCATTTTTCGGGCACCCCCTCCAGTTTTTGCGACTTTTCTCAATAAGTAAACGATGTATCCGCAAAATAATAGGCCTATTCTATGTAGCTTTACCAGGGCTTTCCAATGATATATAACAAGTTTTTCAACTACTTCCCAATCTGGAGTCTATAAGCTTATAGTTGGCGCCAAATTTCATATTTGTTGAAAAGTCGTGGGAAATACACCTAAATGTGTGTTTTTGTTGCTTTTAGTGTCTTATATGGGGTTTTCTGGGCAGATAAACTCATTGCAAGTGTTAAAAATATTGTTGGGCAAATATGTTTTATACTTCTGGTTCGTACTTGGCATAAAAAATGACGTTTTCGAAATTTTTGGTGAGAAGTCATGGGAAAAGCACCTGAATGTGTGTTTATTGTTGGTTTTAGTGTCGGATATGAGCTTTTCTGGGCCAACAAGCTCATCGCGAGTGTCAAAGATATTGTGTGGCAAATATTTTTCACACTTCTGCTTCGGGGGATCGTTCTCACCACTCGAATTCTGGCTCGCAAGCGAGCTTCACTAGTAGTACCCTGTTAGCTACGGTGTTGCTGACAGTTTTTAAAACTGCAAAACTTTAAATCGCGGCTTAAAGAGAGTCTCCACAAAATTTATAGGTCATATTTGCGTGCAAGCTTTGAAATTGAGATGCATTTGTCTCTGAACGGTGATCAGTTAGCCAAAAACGTTTTCTTGATATAGCTATTTGGTGGTTTAAAGAATGACATTGCTATACTTGTTGAGGTTTCGCTTCTAGGATTTGCATTTCTCAATATGCTATGTCTAATTATATAGTAAAATTCTCGTTGAGAAATTTCTTCGCGCCGCAGAGAATGTAGCTTAAACTATTTATATCAATAATTTGATAACTTTATAATTATTAATGGAAGCGGGGACATAAATTCATACCTGGAATGCGTTTGGCGAATTCAACCACTCGCTGAATACTTGGCGTCACGTGTTGAGCAACAGTTTCCCACATTAGCAATTTCTGTTGTTCAGCTGGGTCAGTACCTGGCGCCATCACATCGCCTTGTGCAACTTTTGGCTGTAACTTATTTTGACAGTAGTCATTCATGATACAAATATATACGAAAGTAGTAACTCACCAAGAAACTTTTATTATTAACAAGAACATAGTTATATATATATGATTAGTTCAATATTTAAAAAATGTAGAATACCTATAAGGCAGAAGTGAATAAATTTAGTTTAAAACAGAAAAACAAGTCGTAGCTGATTGAAAACACTCAAAAACGATGGCTAGCTTTCTTTTAGCAGCTGTGTGAATACATTTTGAAAATTTTCATCAAACTGAGCGTGGCCGGACCATCACATTGTGATGCTAGGTTACCGAACCGTTGGTCACTTAGAATCTCGTCCTCTAGGTAAGTCGTCCTCTCGTGAATTCATATCAAGATTGAGGGTAAGCCAAAACCTTATTTTAAACAATGAACAATATTTAACAATATGAATAACATTGTCACTCTGACAAACCCGATTACCCCGAGAACGTCCAATGTGACCAACTATCCGCGGACGAATAATTTACTTATTCCGTGCGCAACTTCTACAACTTTCTAATATCCCACACTGGTGAGCTCTTCTTGATGCTTCTTGTAGCTATGTTTTTTGGCTACGTCCATTTACACCGGACTAACATTTATTTTTTTGATAGTTTTTGAACACGGAATTTGTTGCGACCAAATTAATAGTTATACTTAAACTTCGATTGAGTTTGTGACAATCCAATGTGCTGAGGTAATGAACTAGATATGTGTGTTATAAGCCTCGCCTTAATCCTGATGTGGCATACTTCTTCTGGAAAGGCAATTGCGGAATTGCACCGAATTTGTTTGACGTAAATATATCACAAAACACGGTATCTTTATAATAATAATAATAATGTTAAATGTCTGTTTCACTGTTGTGCTTACCCCTCTCAAAGGTTAACTCATATCGCAAGACGTCAGCTCTAGTATGCCTACTATGTCGTCACGGACAGACCTATTGGAAAACTGACCACGTTTGCCAAGCTAAAGTGAATCCCAAAAATAGAACTTTTTATGTACCTGTCGTGTCATGAAGTTTTTTGTTTACTTTGATGAACGAAATTTCTTTACAAATATTAACAAGTCTACGTGGCCGAGGGCTGTAATTACATGCGGAAATTTACACTGATACACAGATACATTTATACATTATATACATTAGATTTAGGATTAGGATGCTGGTTACAAAACATTCAGTAAATTTGGTAAAGGAAATGGGGACGATTTTTAATTTGTAGGAAACCAGGCTAGGTTAAAAATATATACGAAAGCCACTTAAGCAAACATATTTAGGAAATACTATGAGTAACCAAAAAAGGCTAGATGCAAATATAGCTCATTTCTTAATATAAACTATCATTATCCGAAATTTTGCTTCGGTTGAGAGAACAAAGGTCCCAAGTTAATTTCCATGGGGTAACTTCCCCCATGCCCAGTTGACAAGTCTATGGTACTGCACACTGTAGTAGAAGCCATATTAGCATTTAAGCACATCCCAATGACTGTACAAAAGGCAAACCAGAGCGCAACTTACGAACTGGACCGGAATTTGTTGTATGTTCTTCATTTTCTCTTCGGTATAACCACAATGCGAGTGATGGGCCTGCGATACGGACAGTATAACATCGTATAGCGCGAGTTGTTTAGTTTCTAAATCTGACGCTGCTGTTGAAGGCGAGGAATTATCATCGCCGCGTCCGCTACCCGACGATAGATCTCCTCCTGTCATTGACGAGACGTGAGAGTCATCACTGCTTCCAACACCGCCGCTACCATTACGGGACATACGTTCCCGAGATGATTTTGGAACTCTACCGTAACGCACAGCTGAAATCAACTATTTATATATACTAACAACTAGCTATCCTGGGCTTGCTGTAAACGTTTACGTATCGCATTTTTCACAATTTGTTAAGTTCATCAGTGTCCAATGTTCCAAATTTGGTTAACTTAATATTATTCTACGTAAAAGGGCGTAATTGCTCCAATATATCGGTTTACGGGCGAGTTCTCCTAACATCACCACCATACGCTTTACAGAACGGTTTCGAGAAATAGTCTTTTGACATCTTTTCAAACTCCGATTCCCGAGATCGATGCGGGTGCAGCGGAGAGTAACTAAGACCAAGTGCAATGATCAGTTTCAAATTTGAACGAAATTTAACTTTGTACCACTTTGAGACACTTCTTTTGTCTTGATCGACCGTTAAGTAGTTGTCTGTTATGCTAACCCACAGGTTTTGCGTATCAAAAAACAGGATTTGCGTAGTATGTGACCTATAAAAATACCGGCTAAGCCTTTCCCACAAAATGTCACTACAATCGTTCAGGGTAACAATCGTGCCAAAATTAAGCATGACTATCTGTTAAGCAAAAGTAAATTTCCCAAATAATGTTTCTTCACAACGCCTATTGGTTTAACAGCAAGTTTTATTCAACAAACCCTAGAATAACGTACTAGTATACTCGGAAAACGAAGCGAGTGTGACTAATCTGCCCTTATTGACCATTTTGTCGTTGTAAATTCAGGTCCCTAAGCCGATGTAAAGTCCCATGATAGCAATTATACATCGGCATGACAATGCTACAGCCATTTTTAGAAGTAGGGCACCTAAGAGTTGTATTATTCGATGAATAAAATGCTTGCTCCATGCAAATATACTTACTTTTATCAAATTTCGCAACCCCGAAAACCTGTAGACACGTTCTGTTGACCGGCGTGCATCTATATTGTAAAAGTGTCGAAATTATATATTTTTGGTGCCAAAATTTCGACAAATGAGTTAATAAGTATTAACCTCCTGAGTTAATAAGACAGCTAATATGGTGTTAAAGCAATGAAACCATCTTGTTTAATAGGTTAAATAACTCTATAATCACATAGTTAAGACACACCCAGCAAAAAACTTGTTTTGTACACAGTTGAAATTTTTACTTTTTGGGGTAGTTTTTAAACCTCAGCTCATAGCTCGAAAATGACAGCTCTGACAAAAGGTTGTAACTGTGGATGAAAGTATTGTGCATTATGGTCTCCGTTTTTTCGCTGCGAAGCCTCAATCTCGAGTTATAGGTCGCGAAAAATAGATACCCGTAGGGCCATATTTAAAAAATGTGACCGTTAACTCCGTTGGAGCCAATTATGACCAGGAAGACGTGGTCGGGGGTATAGCATCTAACGAAAATGCACAAACAGACTGAATTTGGGATCAAATGAAAAAAAAAATTTAAGAATCTTCTATCCAATGATGTCAAATTATCTCCACATACGGACAGCAAAGAAATTTTTACAAGTTTTGTCGCCGGCAAAGTTCTTGCAACTCCACTCGTTGCGCTTTAATTAAAAATGAACCTGTTGCGACAGCTATGAAGTTGCGGCATTGTTTTTTGAGTTTCGTCCGGCTCTAAGTTGCACGTCGTGCCTAAGATATGGTGCCTTAATATTCAATACTACCTGTTCTACATGGCCTACGCTAGTATGTGATTGCCATCCGAACTATGAAGTGAAATGGTTTTAATGCTATAGTGTGCGCAGCCCACATATTTAAACATTTTATAGCACATATTTTATGATTTTGGTAATTTTTACGGGTAAAAACATTGATCATTACGAACAGTCGTGACGCTTTTCTCTTAAAAAAACAAGTCAGATTTGCGAATAAGCAATACTCTAAGGTTTACGTTTCTACAAATGAACTTATTGTTTATGGTCTCAACAATTAAGAGCTTTCATCATTTCTGGACATTGCAATCATGTTCATAAGGATACCAGGAGAGGTAATTAAATATGTACTAGGTATCGAGCAAAGAAACGGTAAGAATAAATTCAATGATAAGTAGATGTGATATTCGAACTCGGACTTGATTAGTATTTCTACTGTATCTGTCCAGGAAGCATTTATAAGTATAATGACTTGTCGAACAAGCTAAATCTTGCAGTTAACAATTGACTAACGTATAATTAACTGATATTTAAAAAATAAACAAAATCACTCGCTATTTACAGCCATCTTGAAACTCCGAATCATGTATAACCTGCATTTAACCTTTTAAGGCTTTAAAAGCAAACTGGCACCCTACGACATCAACGCACATTGTGAAGCGTTGGCCTAACTGAGTTTGTAGTATAATGGATATTTGAACATGCGTTGTTATTTGCTTGCAACACCTAGACAGCTCAGTGGCTTGTATGACTGTTTGTCAAACGATGAACGATATACAAATTAATTTGCGCATTAAAGAGTTCAAAATACTTTGAAAGTTCTAAAATTAGAGAAGCGTTGCACGACTAAGGACGCGCCGTACAACTGCGAAGGAAATGTAAAATTAAAGAAACTCTCGAAAACGTCAAGCGATACTTTTGGCGTTACGTCTGGTACACTCTATCCGCATTCCGTTTGGCCATAAATCTGGCGCCTAAGCTGAGTGTTCTATGTCACTGCTCATGATTGCGATTTTTTGGGCACGATATAGATTTATTTTTTTAAGTTTCTGTACAAAACCGCTAAAAATCAGGACCATGTTCACGCCTACAACCTCTCACCGATACATCCTTCAGCAAACTATTAACAGTACCCAAATATACGGAACAAGGACTTTAGCTGAAACAAGTCAGCGTAGAGCATTAGATAACATTACACCATATACGTACGAACCTAAACTCTTGGCCGTTAGCTTAAAGCTTAATATAGCTGCTCCAGCAGAAACATATCGCTGTCTTTTCCAATATATGTATGTTAATTAACGCTGTCTTTTATTAACTTCAATTAACTATTGTGCCTTGTATATATTTGACTGATAGTGCAACAAAGGTAACAATCTAGAACCTGTGATCGTTTACAAACTGCTTATTTGATCGTGTAGTCAAGTTTTTTGTACCAAACAACCATTAGTTCGAAAGCACAACACTTACCGTATCATATAACATTCCAATTTGGTTATTTACCATTAATATGTGTGTTAAAGAAAGTATCAAGTCATCCGAAGACACCGCCTATTTTCGATTCGCTAACTATCTTCTATTTGTTTATAAACGAAATTTTGTCGAATTTCAATTAAAAAACAAATGTTATATGATAAACTAAGGACAGTTTTGCTTACGACGGACCTCTAATTTTTACTATTTTTGCTATGCTCAAATAAATGATGTGTTGCTGACCAGGTCAGAGGTAGTGTGTTGGAATTGCTAATACAATGATGTTATATAAAGAAGAAGTGCTTGTAGTTATGAATGCTCAAACAATGGGCAAATTATATTTGAACAAAAACATAGAGCACCACAAATACCAACATATTTCCCTTGTGTTGCAGTATTGCTTTAAATTTGTGGCCAGGTCAATAAGAAATGCATTTAAGCTTCAACTAATACCTTAATGATAATTTTCAAGACCAAAAAGAGTGCCTTTGCTAAAGCCTTTGTTCCGTATATTTGGGTACTGTTAATAGTTTGCTGAAAGATGTATCGGTGAGGTATTGCTTTAAATTTGTGGCCAGGTCAATAAGAAATGCATTTAAGCTTCAACTAATACCTTAATGATAATTTTCAAGACCAAAAGAGTGCCTTTGCTAAAGCCTTTGTTCCGTATATTTGGGTACTGTTAATAGTTTGCTGAAAGATGTATCGGTGAGGTATTGCTTTAAATTTGTGGCCAGGTCAATAAGAAATGCATTTAAGCTTCAACTAATACCTTAATGATAATTTTCAAGACCAAAAAGAGTGCCTTTGCTAAAGTCCTTGTTCCGTATATTTGGGTACTGTTAATAGTTTGCTGAAAGATGTATCGGTGAGGTATTGCTTTAAATTTGTGGCCAGGTCAATAAGAAATGCATTTAAGCTTCAACTAATACCTTAATGATAATTTTCAAGACCAAAAAGAGTGCCTTTGCTAAAGTCCTTGTTCCGTATATTTGGGTACTGTTAATAGTTTGCTGAAGGATGTATCGGTGAGAGGTTGTAGGCGTGAACATGGTCCTGATTTTTAGCGGTTTTGTACAGAAACTTAAAAAAATAAATCTATATCGTGCCCAAAAAATCGCAATCATGAGCAGTGACATAGAACACTCAGCTTAGGCGCCAGATTTATGGCCAAACGGAATGCGGATAGAGTGTACCAGACGTAACGCCAAAAGTATCGCTTGACGTTTTCGAGAGTTTCTTTAATTTTACATTTCCTTCGCAGTTGTACGGCGCGTCCTTAGTCGTGCAACGCTTCTCTAATTTCAGAACTTTCAAAGTATTTTGAACTCTTTAATGCGCAAATTAATTTGTATATCGTTCATCGTTTGACAAACAGTCATACAAGCCACTGAGCTGTCTAGGTGTTGCAAGCAAATAACAACGCATGTTCAAATATCCATTATACTACAAACTCAGTTAGGCCAACGCTTCACAATGTGCGTTGATGTCGTAGGGTGCCAGTTTGCTTTTAAAGCCTTAAAGGTTAAATGCAGGTTATACATGATTCGGAGTTTCAAGATGCGCTGTAAATAGCGAGTGATTTTGTTTATTTTTTAAATATCAGTTAATTATACGTTAGTCAATTGTTAACTGCAAGATTTAGCTTGTTCGACAAGTCATTATACTTATAAATGCTTCCTGGACAGATACAGTAGAAATACTAATCAAGTCCGAGTTCGAATATCACATCTACTTATCATTGAATTTATTCTTACCGTTTCTTTGCTCGATACCTAGTACATATTTAATTACCTCTCCTGGTATCCTTATGAACATGATTGCAATGTCCAGAAATGATGAAAGCTCTTAATTGTTGAGACCATAAACAATAAGTTCATTTGTAGAAATGTAAACCTTAGAGTATTGCTTATTCGCAAATCTGACTTGTTTTTTAAGAGAAAAGCGTCACGACTGTTCGTAATGATCAATGTTTTTACCCGTAAAAATTACCAAAATCATAAAATATGTGCTATAAAATGTTTAAATATGTGGGCTGCGCACACTATAGCATTAAAACCATTTCACTTCATAGTTCGGATGGCAATCACATACTAGCGTAGGCCATGTAGAACAGGTAGTATTGAATATTAAGGCACCATATCTTAGGCACGACGTGCAACTTAGAGCCGGACGAAACTCAAAAAACAATGCCGCAACTTCATAGCTGTCGCAACAGGTTCATTTTTAATTAAAGCGCAACGAGTGGAGTTCAATAACTTTGCCGGCGACAAAACTTGTAAAAATTTCTTTGCTGTCCGTATGTGGAGATAATTTGACATCATTGGATAGAAGATTCTTAAATTTTTTTTTCATTTGATCCCAAATTCAGTCTGTTTGTGCATTTTCGTTAGATGCTATACCCCCGACCACGTCTTCCTGGTCATAATTGGCTCCAACGGAGTTAACGGTCACATTTTTTAAATATGGCCCTACGGGTATCTATTTTTCGCGACCTATAACTCGAGATTGAGGCTTCGCAGCGAAAAAACGGAGACCATAATGCACAATACTTTCATCCACAGTTACAACCTTTTGTCAGAGCTGTCATTTTCGAGCTATGAGCTGAGGTTTAAAAACTACCCCAAAAAGTAAAAATTTCAACTGTGTACAAAACAAGTTTTTTGCTGGGTGTGTCTTAACTATGTGATTATAGAGTTATTTAACCTATTAAACAAGATGGTTTCATTGCTTTAACACCATATTAGCTGTCTTATTAACTCAGGAGGTTAATACTTATTAACTCATTTGTCGAAATTTTGGCACCAAAAATATATAATTTCGACACTTTTACAATATAGATGCACGCCGGTCAACAGAACGCTGACAGGTTTTGGGGTTGCGAAATTTGATAAAAGTAAGTATATTTGCATGGAGCAAGCATTTTATTCATCGAGTAATACAACTCTTAGGTGCCCTCTTTCAAAAAATGGCTGTAGCATTGTCATGCCGATGTATAATTGCTATCATGGGACTTTACATCGGCTTAGGGACCTGAATTTACAACGACAAAATGGTCAATAAGGGCAAATTAGTCACACTCGCTTCAAGTTTTCCGAGTATATTAGTACGTTATTCTAGGTTTTTTTGAATAAAACTTGTTCTTAAACCAATAGGCGTTGTGAAGAAACATTATTTGGGAAATTTAGTTCTCGCCTAACAGATAGTCATGCTTAATTTTGACAGGATTGTTACCCTAAACGAATGTAGTGACATTTTGTGGGAAAGGCTTAGCCGTATTTTTATAGGTCACATATTACGCAAATCCTCCGTTTTGATACGCAAAACCTCTGGTTTAGCATAACAGACAACTATTTAACGGTCGATCAAGACAAAAGAAGTGTCTTAAAGTGGTACAAAGTTAAATATTTGTTCAAATTTGAAACTGATCATTGGCACTTGGTCTTAGTTACTCTCAGCTGCACCGCATCGATAACTCGGGAATCGGACTTTGAAAAGATGTCAAAAGATTATTTCTTGAAACCGTTCTGTAAAGCGTATGGTGGTGATGTTAGGCACTCGCCCGTAAACCGATATATTGGAGCAATTACGCCCTTTTACGTAGAATCAACTATTAAGTTAACCAAATTTGGAACATTGGACACTGATGAACTTAACAAATTGTGAAAAATGCGATACGTAAACGTTTACCAGCAACCCAGGATAGCTAGTTGTTAGTATATATAAAATATAGTTGATTTCAGCTGTGCGTTACGGTAGAGTTCCAAAATCATCTCGGGAACGTATGTCCCGTAATGGTAGCGGCGGTGTTGGAAGCAGTGATGACTCTCACGTCTCGTCAATGACAGGAGGAGATCGATCGTCGGCAGCGGACGTGGCTATGATAATTCCTCGCCTCCAACAGCAGCGTCAGATTTAGAAACTAAACAACTCGCGCTATACGATGTTATACTGTTGCGATCGCAGGCCCATCACTCGCATTGTGGTTATACCGAAGAGAAAATGAAGAACATACAACAAATTCCGGTCCAGTTCGTAAGTTGCGCTCTGGTTTGCCTTTTGTACAGTCATTGGGATGTGCTTAAATGCTAATATGGCTTCCTCGTACTACAGTGTGCAGTACCATAGACTTGTCAACTCGGCATGGGGAAGGGGAATCTATGGAAACTAACTTGGGACCTTTGTTCTCTCAACCGAAGCAAAATTTCGGCAGAATGATAGTTTATATTAAGAATGAGCTATATTTGCATCTAGCCTTTTTCTGGTTGTTGATAGATATTTGTTATATGTTTGCTTAAGTGGCTTTCGTATAAATTTTCCGCAACCTAGCCTGGTTTTCTGCAGGATTAAAAATCGTCCCCATTTCCTTTACCAAATTTACTGAATGTTTTGTAACCAGCATCCTAATCCTAAATCTAATGTATATAATGTATAAATGTATCTGTGTATCAGTGTAAATTTCCGCATGTAATTACAGCCCTCGGCCACGTAGACTTGTTAATATTTGTAAAGAAAATTTCGTTCATCAAAGTAAACAAAAAACTTCATGACACGACAGGTACATAAAAAGTTCTATTTTTGGGATTCACTTTAGCTTGGCAAACGTGGTCAGTTTTCCAATAGGTCTGTCCGTGACGACATAGTAGGCATACTAGAGCTGACGTCTTGCGATATGAGTTAACCTTTGAGAGGGGTAAGCACAACAGTGAAACAGACATTTAACATTATTATTATTATTAAGATAGCCGTGTTTTGTGATATATTTACGTCAAACAAATTCGGTATATTCCCGCAATTGCCTCTCCAGAAGAAGTATGCCACATCAGGATTAAGGCGAGGCTTATAACACATATTAAGTTCATTACCTCAGCACATTGGATTGTCACAAACTCAATCGAAATTGTAGTATAACTATTAATTTGGTCGCAACAAATTCCGTGTTCAAAAACTATCAAAAAAATAAATGTTGATCCGGTGCAATGGACGTACCAAAAAACATAGCTACAAGAAGCATCGAGAAAGAGCTCACCAGTGTGGGATATTAGAAAGTTGTAGAAGTTGCGCACGGAATAAGTAAATTATTCGTCCGCGGATAGTTGGTCACATTGGACGTTCTGGGGTAATCGGGTTTGTCGAGAGTGACAATGTTATTCATATTGTTAAATATTGTTCATTGTTTAAAATAAGGTTTTGGCTTACCCTCAATCTTGATATGAATTCACGAGAGGACGACTTACCTAGAGGACGAGATTCTAAGTGACCAACGGTTGAACCTAGCATCACAATGTGATGGTCCGGCCACGCTCAGTTTGATGAAAATTTTCAAAATGTATTCACACAGCTGCTAAAAGAAAGCTAGCCATCGTTTTTGAGTGTTTTCAATCAGCTACGACTTGTTTTTCTGTTTTAAACTAAATTTATTCACTTCTGCCTTATAGGTATTTACATTTTTTAAATATTGAACTAATCATATATATATAACTATGTTCTTGTTAATAATAAAAGTTTCTTGGTGAGTTACTACTTTCGTATATATTTGTATCATGAATGACTACTGTCAAAATAAGTTACAGCCAAAAGTTGCACAAGGCGATGTGATGGCGCCAGGTACTGACCCAGCTGAACAACAGAAATTGCTAATGTGGGAAACTGTTGCTCAACACGTGACGCCAAGTATTCAGCGAGTGGTTGAATTCGCCAAACGCATTCCAGGTATGAATTTATGTCCCCGCTTCCATTAATAATTATAAAGTTATCAAATTATTGATATAAATAGTTTAAGCTACATTCTCTGCGGCGCGAAGAAATTTCTCAACGAGAATTTTACTATATAATTAGACATAGCATATTGAGAAATGCAAATCCTAGAAGCTGAAACCTCAACAAGTATAGCAATGTCATTCTTTAAACCACCAAATAGCTATATCAAGAAAACGTTTTTGGCTAACTGATCACCGTTCAGAGACAAATGCATCTCAATTTCAAAGCTTGCACGCAAATATGACCTATAAATTTTGTGGAGACTTCTTTAAGCCGCGATTTAAAGTTTTGCAGTTTTAAAAACTGTCAGCAACACCGTAGCTAACAGGGTACTACTAGTGAAGCTCGCTTGCGAGCCAGAATTCGAGTGGTGAGAACGATCCCCCGAAGCAGAAGTGTGAAAATATTTGCCACACAATATCTTTGACACTCGCGATGAGCTTGTCGGCCCAGAAAAGCTCATATCCGACACTAAAACCAACAATAAACACACATTCAGGTGCTTTTCCCATGACTTCTCACCAAAAATTTCGAAAACGTCATTTTTTATGCCAAGTACGAACCAGAAGTATAAAACATATTTGCCCAACAATATTTTTAACACTTGCAATGAGTTTATCTGCCCAGAAAACCCCATATAAGACACTAAAAGCAACAAAAACACACATTTAGGTGTATTTCCCACGACTTTTCAACAAGTATGAAATTTGGCGCCAACTATAAGCTTATAGACTCCAGATTGGGAAGTAGTTTTGAAAAAGTTGTTATATACAGTTGAAAAGCCCTGGTAAAGCTACATAGAGTAGGCCTATTATTTTGCGGATACATCGTTTGCTTATTGAGAAAAGTCGCAAAAACTGGAGGGGGTGCCCGAAAAATGGGCCAAAATGCCGTCATTTTGCCCCATAACTTTTCCTACGGGAAAAATTCAAAATCTCGGGCTCCGTCACAACACCTAAATCAACGACCATTGCGTTCAGAATTGAGCTATAGTGCATCAAAATTGGCCCAACAGTTATCCAGGTCCAGGTGCGACAAGCACACACAGGAGAGACCTCCTCAACCCCCTCCCGAGCCAAAATTGAAAATTCTCGTTCCACTAGAATTCAATTACCAAGATCTTTATACTGTAATTGCTCTACTTTTGAAATTGAAGTTTGCTTAAATAGTTGCTACTGCATGAATACTGAAGCTGTCGCGGAGGTTATCGATTTCGTGACGATTTTCGAAACGGTATGTCGTGTTACCTTTGAGTACTAAATTCGGAAATAAATATAATTCATCGTAAAAACTTTTTTATTATTTGGTAACGCAGCTTTTAGAATGGATGAAAACATCGAGGTACAGTTTGTTTTTCGATACACCGGGCAATGTTTGCAAAACGCATATTAATTATACCAAGAAGGCGATTTGAGTCGGACTCTTCTGATGAAGTGTGTTGACAATCTTCAACTTTCATTTGTTTTGATCCGCTGTCCATCGCTGTCTTTTTCGTTCTTTCTTTGCATCTTCTAGGTTTATGACCTACCAAGTGAGTCATAATTAGTTGGTACTCCACTCCACCCCATGTTCTTTCGGAACAGCACAAGCAAATTCTCTTTGAACCACTCACTTATACCCCATCCACGTTCTTGAACCACTATTTCACACGCCAACAGGTTCCTAGTCAACTATTTCACACAAGCACTCCCAACTTCACTGGATGCCCGAACAATTTTTGAAATTTTATCGGCTGGATTTCGATAAAGTGTTTAAAAGTCAACTGTTTTTTCAATAAATTTTTGCATAAGTTCTGCTAAAAAATATTTAACCAGAGTTTTTCTCAATTTTGCAGCAAATGGGATCAATTCATGGGCGTATGCAGAGATCTACTATATTACCAGCACCTATTTTACGTTATATATGTAGATTTTTGCAAACAAGAGTCCTATATTACAACTCTAATTGAATCGAAATATCATTTTCGAGTAACCATCATTTCTCATTTACATGGTTGAAGTTTTGCCTAATGGCGTCATGAGATCAGTTAGTTTTGACCAAGCAAGGCTTTTTTGAAAGTCTTCCTTATTCGCTGCGCTCCGTGCGTTCCATCCTCAATTGTCAACATTTACATCTTGCCGACGGACGGTATTCGGTTAAGGAGCACTTGGACGTGATTTATGGGGTGAGTAATCGATAGTACAAACATAAATTGACGGTCACAAAATTCTATTATTTTCAGTAAAAATCCACTGAGCGGAGTCGTCTTTACTGAAGTTGTTTTTGCAGCGCCAACAGGCATAATGTCGTTGATACCACAGCGATAATTGATTTGCATATCATGTTCTGCGTTTTTTCGTTTAAGAAATCGATTGTAGAGGAATCTAGCCTCATACGTCTAAATTTTCACTGCAGAATTTGAACCCAAAATCTGATATACGTTTGGCTGCAATTTGTAAGATAAAAAGCATAACCAAATCGGGATGCTTCAAACTTTGTGTTCGCATGTTCGTTTTGTATACCATTTCGCTTTAAAACTTTTGAATACTTGTCTATGACAACTGTTTACGCTTCATAAGTTTTAAATAATATTTGAACGTCCAAATTCTTAAAATGAGGATAAAAAACATCAGTCAATTTTTATTAAAATTTTAATGAAGTTTTGCGCTAGAAGAGTATTGAATCGGCTGGACGGACTGTTTTTGTCGCCATTTTCCGATCTGTAACTTAGGATTCCAAAAGAATTTTCAATTGGGCTGATTTATATTTATTCAACCTACTGAAACTAAAAAAAACTGGCAGCAGAGTGGTGAATTCTGAGTGTTCAATATGGATTTTTGAAGATACTAACTTTTACAAAATTTAGAGAGACTTACACAATTTTGAACATCAATTGACAAAATGAGCCGAATATATTCACTCGCTGCTTGATAGTTGCGGATTGGTATCCGCTTATTTTGTATTTTACAACTCGCAATGTACAAATATATGTAGCAGAATAACATTGGCACTAAAATGCCGCTAACATTAACGTTGTTAGAGCGGTTGTGAAGATATTCCCGTTTTTTTCGTGTGTGTTAACGGTCTCATGGGCCCATTTTAAAAACCGCTCTGAACGCATCCTGGAACACAAATAATGACAATAGCAGCACACTATGCGTAAATATATAGGCGATGAAGTGCTCTACAACAACGGCCCAATAACATCCCATATACTTCGATTGCTAACGAAGCTATTACAGTTTGCATATTTTGGGTTTCGTGGGGTCAAAAAACTAATTTTCAGCAAACCTGCAGCGCAAATAATGACAATAGAAGCAGACCTTCAAACAAAATTTATAGAGCATGAATTTTTCTACAAAATGAAACGAAAAACAATCATATACTTCTACATAGGCATTGTAGTTTTGGTGTATTTTATGGCACGATGGGTCCACTTAAAACCTTCTTGACCCGAATCAGCCTTCTCGACTCTTCGTCTACCACCCCCCTTTCCCCGAGAGGTACCCTGGTTCTAATGATGCCCCTCAACCTCCCCCTCCTCCACCCGCACCAATTGCGAGCTATAACTTGGCAAAAATAGCCTAAAATTTCAGCAAATTTTTGTGCAAGTTGGCATAAATAGGCGGAAGTTGGTAATAGTACAACGTAGAAATTTCCAAAAATTTAGGAAAAATTATTTTTAAAAAATTTGGAAGTTATCCTAAAAATTGAAAATTTATTTCCGGCTGACGACTGCACCTGCTAATGGGCTGATCCCCCGCTGGAAGGGCAATATGCCCCCCCCCCCCCGAAATTTCGGACCTTAAGTATACATGATCTAGAGAGTCGCACAGCAAAGCATTATAAACAGTTTTCTAGAGGCTTATTGGCTCTACACTCATGCAACTTCATTGCACATAACCCGGTCCGGATCGCTGACGGTACAGCTACAGTCCTGCCTGGAACTCCATAATAGCGAAGAAAAAGAATTGGCTTCCTTGGGTTGCTAAAAGTCTGAACTTCTCGTTGCAAACTAGTTCCGGTTTTTGAAACCAAGAAATCACTCACTTGTCTCTATACTATTCTCTCACTTGAAGCATGGTTATACTTTTTATAATTGCAATCGCTATATATGCATTAAAAAAGACCTTTAACCAAATATTTATTGCACTGAGTGCCTCTGCTAGAAACTAAATAAGAATCCGCTGTAACCAAAGCTGCTCAAATTAATAGATGTTTTTATTATAACAAACCATACTGTTTGTTTCAATATACGTATAAAGTTAAGGCGATAACCTTAGTTATAATGTAACTGAAATAAACGTTACAGTGCTGCTGATTTAAACAACGGTCAGATGTTGTTGTTAGTCTTAGTTTTAGTGTGCCATCTGTCTCGGCAAAAGCAATGTCTATCATTGAAGTAAAAAATTAAAAGAACGTGTAGCTGTTAATTTAGATTTGATTTATTCAGCTTTTGTAATTTAGGGTTAGACCGGTACGGATCAAACAAATGTCGGTTTGATCAAGACCGTCTCACAGGTCATAACCGGTCCAGTTGCATCATTACTATACACAATGCGCCCAAATTGTTTTGGTATCTGCACGGCTTGTCGAGATATATACAACAACGTGATTTTTCTTGTCCTTTCGTGAAATATTCGAGCCCATTCTGCCTGCATTTTCATGTAAAAAGTTGACGGAATCTGCTTTCGTGCACAACTAAAGGACGTTAATTATATATTTCAAGCTTTCAAATGAACTATCTTGCGGATCAATCCGACAAGGCAAACTTGAGTTTAGCATATTACTCTAAAAACCAATAACGGACACAGAATTACTAATAGGGCTCGAACAAACAGTCTTCTAGAATTAAGCTATGTGCATAAACCACATAACAGT
This sequence comes from Trileptium ribeirensis, assembly GCA_030248225.1. Lineage (NCBI taxonomy): Eukaryota > Metazoa > Nematoda > Enoplea > Enoplida > Thoracostomopsidae > Trileptium > Trileptium ribeirensis. Next base: position 4,541 of record JASANE010006105.1, on the reverse strand, counting down.
ATAAGACACTGAAATGAAGCTCTGAAAGCGCATGAAAGCAAATGTAAATTATTTGTACTTTTGCAACCAGCAATATCTCTTCAAGGAACAAAAATGTTGGATTTGTTTAGATTACCTCGACCTATTTGATTATTGCTATGTATGTTAACTTTGAAACAAGTTGACGTTAATTTAGAGTTAAACCTTTTTGCAAGTCAAACTGCAGCCGGTGTTAATATATGTTTACAGATTACTATATGCTATGTACTAAAGAGTGCGTGGCTTGGTAAAATGTTCTCGTGACACAGTTGGGAACGGATTTAACAGCGTTGAAGGCCGCAGTAGAATCCCACATTGTCTTAATCGCAGGTCGGTTCTTGTTTTGACGGTCTATTCGACGACGATTTCCGAGACCAAAGATTAGGTCATCTCAGTACTAACCATTTAATATGCCAGAGAGAAGACACTATCTAGTAACTATCTGTTACAGCGATTTCTATTAATGCATAGCCCATAGCAGAGTATATAAGCGAAGATGACGACAAACACCGGAAACAAAGTCACGTCTGTATATTGGCTACATTTTTGTGTTTAGATTGCGTCAACTCAAATTATATGTATTTAACTTGATGTGTATTTAACCTGTGTAAATCCTATATTATTACGTTTTACAGGCAGAACTTGTTCACATGATGTTTCAATTTTCAATTGGTTTCAACAATTTAAATCTCAATGACGGCGAAATAGGGATATTTACCGCGGTTGTACTGCTTTCAAGGGGTACGTTTCTACTAAGATTTTTTAAAATGTGAGTTCAAACAGATTAACGCTTAAGTGAGCAAAAGTATTTGCCACAATCGCTGAGTTATTTGATATCCACATACACAAAAAACCTACCAGAAAATTCGAAATATCGCCTAAAGTGCGTATAAATGTTTCGAAAACCGAAAGTCGTAGCAGCAATATTAAATTGATCTTATACCGTAAATTATCCAAAAGCTAGTTTTTTAAATAGTGGAAAGGGGAAGCCTATAAATCTCTAAAATGCTCTTCAAACACATATAATAAAACCACCGAGGCAAGTCCAGTTGCTACTATTATACTAACTATGTTATCATAGGCAAATAATTATCGAGCTATTTCTATCGGTTTATCTGTGTAATTAGTCAGAAACGTCGACGTAAACTCAATTTTTTCTGTCGGACTAATTATATCACCTTGTCAAAAAAGGTTATGTTATCAAAGTTAAATTCCTTAACGACCAACGTGTACGCTAGGTGTGACAACTCTTTGGGCCACTTCAACTAATATACCATATAAACTAACGACATTTTAGTATAGTATGGAGTCTTGTTTGTTGGAAAAACAATTGATTTGCTGTGTCCGGTTTATAAGCTCCATTTAACAGGTAAGTGGCAAAAACAACTGTTTACGCATTTATGTTGCAGACCGCCTTGGACTCGTAAGCCCATCACAAGTTGAAAATATTCAAGAAAAGCTAATTGAAGCATTGAAACTTCAGCTAACTCGAACGCATTCGTCCGATTCCGGTGTATTTCCTAATCTTCTTATGAAAGCTACTTATCTGAGGAATGTTGGTAAGATTTAGACTGAATGTTTAAGTGGTTGCTTACTGTTTGTTACATGCGAGTAGTTACGTTCTATGGTCCTCTTTACAGCCTAGCCGAGCCTGGCATAAAGGCTGAAGAGCCGACCGGGCCAGTCTGCCCAAGATCTGCATGTGAGAGCCGAGCCTATCTTAGTGTATCTTGAGAAGCTGTAGTCGGCTCTTAAAAGCTCTTGTATAAAACAAAAACGGTATTTTTACAACTGATTTGCAGTACAATAGGCTGTCAACAGCAATACCTGTCGAGATTATCACGGCTCCGAACTTAAAATTTGTAAAAATAACCATAGAGCTGGCCTGTCCAAAGTCTTCCGAAGAGGGAGGAACGTCGGAGGTGGGGGCATGTTGGTTCTCGAAGGAAATTTCAAAGTGGGGGAATAAATTATGCCAAAAAATGTTTCCATATTTTCATGTACTTTTGTATTTATATACTGTCGTACATGTATTTTCACGCTTTAAAACGACCTTTTGCATTAGAAATAGTGGTAACTAATGTTTAAAAACATTTTGTATATTAAACATAAATTTTGAGACATAAAAATTGTAGGATTTACTTAAATATGGGTATTTTTGGCCAAGTTGGGAGCGGACATAGGGGAATATCATAAACATGGCGGATTTGGGAAGTGGGTCCCTCATTATGGACAGGCCATTATAGTTCCTTTGGTGGTTGCTGTAATGTATTATGTTCTCTCCAGAGCTGCGCGCGTGTACAGGTACCCGCTGTGCTTGCGGCTGGGCCGGGTACGGGCTCAAACATTATTGAGCTAGTTAGTAGTAGCTACCAAAAATCGCGTAGTGGTAGCGGTCGCCCACAATGTTTACAATCCTGTATGTTCAGCAGTGATATTGCAGAAATGACTGAGTGGTTCCACATAGTTAGCGCAATAAAAAAGAAATTACAGCTTCTCGAGAACGATGTTACAATCCTGTATGTTCAGCAGTGACATTGCAAAAATGGCTGAGTGGTTCCGCATAGTTAGCGCAATAAAAAAGATATTACAGCGTTTAGAGAGCGATGTTACAATCCTGCATGTTCAGCAGTGATATTGCAGAAATGACTGAGTGGTTCCGCATAGTTAGCGCAATAAAAAAGATATTACAACTTTTAGAGAGCGATGTTAGAATCCTGCATGTTCAGCAGTGATATTGCAGAAATGACTGAGTGATTCCGCATAGTTAGCGCAATAAAAAGATATTACAGGTTTTAGAGAGCGATGTTACTATCCTGCATGTTCAGCAGTGATATTGCTGAAATGACTGAGTGATTCCGCATAGTTAGCGCAATAAAAAAGATATTACAGCTTTTAGAGAGCGATGTTACTATCATGCATGTTCGACAATGATATTGCAGAAATGACTGAGTGGTTCCGCACAGTTAGCGCAATAAAAAAGATATTACAGTTTTTAGATAGCGATGTTACGAAAACTTGGTGGTTTCATTATCAATCCCTGTCGAAACAATGTTTGACTTTTATTCGCCACTCCGTGGCTCCATTTGGTTGGCAGTTAGCAGCTGGTTGGAAATGACTAAGTTGTTCCATTTTACTGAGCGCTAATTACAATAGTAAAGGGTTCGTTTCCTTTACTGGAGGCTATCTAAAGGGCTGTATTAGTAGGTATTTATCCGAAAAACTAAGCTATTCGTGCAATCGGTAATGTAGTAAAGACCTCGTTACCGGGTTCCGACCAATTTAGCAATATTCTTAAGCGAGAAAGCTTTCGTTTGAGGTTGATAGTTGGGCGGTAAGGATGTGAGCGATGACAGTGGGTAAATATCTGCGTCATGTAGCCTTGTCTATGAATGCCGATGCCAAGAAATTAACCATTACGAAAGTAAATGCAGAAGATTTGAATATATTTAATAATGACGCACGTCCAAAGATTCTGATATAGGTTTACTCTTTGTGAGTCCGCGGGTCTGAGAAAATTCTATGAGACCTAAGGTACGGGCCTAGTGGCGCTGTACAAGCCTCCAATCTATCAGGGTACCCGCGGCCTCAAAATTGTTTCCATGCGCACACATCTGATTCTCTTTAATATTAAGAACTCGTAAACTTCCAATTATTAGGAGCTTAAGTGTCGAGTCTTGCTTTTCATCAGAACAGCCGAGCCGAGCCGGACATGGTTCATGATGAATCGAGCCAGTGACTGAAATTCAGGCTGTTTCTGACCTGTACTGCTTGTCCTTTGTTTTATTACATTATATATTACAAATACCATGCCGATTTATTTTTTATTACATTTTACTGTATTTATGTGCTATGTTATTTTATTATAAATATAATAACGGTTAATTTTATTAATACAAATTTAAAGATATTTATAAAATAAATACGTGTTATATTTAAAGAACAATACAAATGACTGACAAAATTCTACATCGCATTACCAAAATACGTTTACAACCAATATTCTTTTAAATGTGGACCATAATGCGCTTCTTACAGACATTTATTATATCTATCTCTGTTTAGATATATTTCGTATTGGTTTTGATCTTTGTTAGACTGCGTCATTGGTCGTGTCAGGGAGGCTAATATTTGCTGTACACAATCTGTCCAGTCAGACCATGTTACATAAATTCGACGAAGCATGTTAATTTTTAGTTTTTGACGTTGTCGCTCAATCCTGCTACCAAAAAGGTGACCGGCTCAACGATGCCAGACTGTGTCTAAATTCCTCTACGCCATTTGGATAAATAAACGCATAAATAAATAATATGGAACACTCAACCTTAACATTAAGATATTTGCTAAAACGATTGGATATGAGCAATCTGCCTCGCCCTGAGAACCAGTGTCGTGTATTAAAGGTGTATGTTTGAGTAGATGAACATGTTTTTAAAGTTTGTTAGACCACTATATAAGTATAGCCATACTAAGCGCCGTTAGTGGCGAAATTCCAGTTATCGTCCGTGCATTGAAATATCTTA